>WIPJ01001849.1:1304083-1336585 GCA_018155075.1 Cassiopea andromeda
GTCCCCGCAGAAGCATCCATGTATGTAAAGATAAAGACAAAGAGACCAAAATAGGAATTCGAGTTTTTCTCGAGCTTCTTTTATGACACGAAGGATAGTAATTCTATTGTTTCAGAGAAAGCACCTTATTCCAAACAGGGGTGTCCATTGCTGAAGCATATCTCTTGTGATATAAAGGCTTCCTTTATGACAAATGTTATCATTGCTGTTGAATCAATGTTGCAAAATCATACCTTCCTTCAAGAAATCGACCATATACTATAAATTTGCTTGCATTACGTTTTATTACCTCTTTAATGTAAGTTTTCAAAACTCACACTATTGATGATAGACCAACATCTTCCAAATTCCGCACTTTGTCTTTTTTCATTTCAGTAAATTCTATTGGTGCATGGCCTCGCTTTCGTATTTGGATTAATACAGACTTCTGCGATTCATGATTTGGATTTGACTATTTTTTTAATTGTCGCTCTGAATGGTCTCATTCAGCTGAGCTAAACTAGCATCACGAAGGCAAAGACCAGTATCATCGGTGTGCATGGCAACAGTACAGTTTTCTATGACTGTAAAGCGATCTTTGCAAGCAAAAGTAAGAGAGAGCCAAGACAGGAGCCTTGAGATGCTCCAATGTTAACTACATTGACCTGAGAGTCTGTCCCATTAAATCTGCACTTTTATTTATCTGAAAGACAAGACACAAACCAACGCACTTCATCATTTTAGACCTCTATACCTTTAAAGCTTTCTGCGAAGAAGCGAATGATCTACGGTATCAAATGCCTTCCTAAGAGCGATAAACGCGGCGCCAACGATCTCACTAGTATCAAGCCCAGATTACCAATGATCGGTGCCTTTCAAATGCAGGAAACAGTAGAGTGAATTGCTCCAAATCCAAATTGTTCTTGTAATAAATTGCTTTTATCATTAAAATATTCGTATAGCTGATTAAAACTGAGCTTTTCAAAAAGCCTTGTTAGAAAGCCTTGTTGGTTTGTAGTTAGACCGATCATTTTTATCTCCTTCTTTGAAAATAGGTGCTACTCTAGCAATTTTCCAAGATTCTGGAAACATGCTGTTGCTAGCTGAGATGTTCTGAAGGTGAGCAGTTGACTTTGAAACATGAGGCATGGCAAACTTAAGGGAGTAGCAAGAGATTTTGTCAGTACCAAACCTTTTAGTAGTCATCGCCTGATTTCGAGCCTGTGTTAAATCATGCGCTGAAATTTCACTGAATCTGAAGGTTGTATCATGGATATACAGTATTTCCTAAGAGAGCAATGATACTAATCTTTTACACAGGATATGCAGAAAGTGTATTAGATATGCTTTCGTATCCAGATTCTACTATAGGCCCACCATGGTTGGGCCCGGAGAAAAAAATTCAAAAAGGAGCTTCCCAGAAGGCTCTAAAATGCTGTTTGGAGACTGGTTTTTGCAAACACAGTAAATAATGCTTTTAACTATACGTTCTTTCAACTGTTGTAGAACTTTTACTTAGCCTTCAAATCTTCTAATATTACCCGATTTGGACGATGCATTGACCTTAATTTACCTGAAGTTTCTTAAATTTCGAAAAATGGGGGAGGGGTGCTACACCCCAAACCCTCGGTCGCTATGTCTCTGCAAGGAGGAATGTTATAATGAACCCCCTGTCATCTTAGTCGAGTCTGAAATCTGCAGGTGTGTTCAGTACGAATGGATTTCAAGGCCTGCCTCGTATTTTTATACATATAGTCCTGAATTTTGCCTCACTGTTGGTGTTTCTCCATAGTTTTGTTACTGTTTCACCACAAGATGACTTCAAAGAAGAACCCAGTAGTGTTTGGTATTGATGACATTTTATGGAAGGCAACCAGAACCTATATCCAAACTTGTTGTCTGACGGAATAATAGAACGTATTGTTACAGATATAAGAAATTCTAACCATCAGAGAGCACAAGTTGTCACAACTTTGTCCAGGTTCCCAAAGATACATGCTTTGCCTAAATCTGTTACTCTTAAATGCCAAGACATTTTTGACAGGAACATATCAATCATATAAAAGCAATTTGTTTTGGGAAGGATAGTCAATGTATCAATTGTTTTAAGTGTAACGTTCTTTGGGTTCTTTCCTATGGATATCTAAAGGCATTTGTGGGGCAAGGCCCGAGGGCCTAGCCCCTGAGGAAATGCAACCACTTGATGTGACTGGTATCTATTCCTTCAATCGACGAACTCCTGATTACAATACGTTACTTCTTTTATTACCCAATGACACTAACACAGCACGCTTGACGACTAACTGACAGAACACACAATACAAACCCAACTCTTACTGTGACGACACACCCAACTAACACTGAGAGTTACAATCACAATTCCACGCATATTACCACACTATTCTCGTTACAAAGCATAGTTTGAAAATTGGATAGAGCAAGGTCTTTATGCTCCTTGTTGTTCATATCGTAGTCGAAAAAGTGTACGAGATATCTAAAAGACTCGCCCTGCTTTACTGAAGGAATTACTTCTGAATTGATCAAAAGTCTAGGTTGAAATTGAAGAGAACTTTTTGAAAATGTCTTAATCCCAAAAGTTGCACATTTATCCACACAAATTGTCATACAAACCCACTGACTCCACTTTGAGCAGCAATTTAGCTACAACTTGGTAGTAGTAACAGCAGGACAATCGTATTCCAACCCCCCTCCGCCTATTAAATTTTGTAAGTAAGATCTCAACCAAGGGAATTTTTGCAAGTAAACCAAAGTATCTAATATCATAAGGAAAACACGCTCATCGCAAGTGCTGTATAAAGATTTGTGACAAAGGACCATTGCATTTACCGTTAAAATTTTGGCAAAAAATGCAATGCAAAAAAACTAGAGATCAACAACTCAAACGGTTGAAATTCTGGAGCCATTCGAAGTTGATGAATTTTCAGAAAATTGTCTTCAACTGATTAATTGGATGCCATTTTCAATAAGTGCGTAAAAAAGAATAATTTCAAATCTACTTTACTTTTTAACATAAAACGATAACAGGACAATTTTAAGGCCTATCTGGTTGTATTTTTCCTCTTCGTTCTTGCTACTAGAAAGGTTTTGGGCAGATTTAACTTTTTGCACTTCTAGAAGATATTTGAAACATGAAGGGTAAGAAATATAGCATCCATCAAAGTGCAAACGAAAAATACACTTAATACAGTTTAGGAGGTAGCTTTCTGGTCTGAGTTTAAACTTTGGTCCCTGAACCAAAAACACCGGCCAGGATTTGATTATCTTATAAGGTCCTGTTTTAAAATCCTTTTCTGTTGTACAGAAAGCGATACTTTGAAGAGTTATATAAGTTACGTGATGTCTCTGAACTCACAACAACCATCCATTTCAAGAAACAGCCACACCAAGCTCCAATGACAGCAAAACAGCTTGTTCACTGCAGCTTTCTATGTCCAGATAATCTATAAGATTTGTGAACTGTTGAACGGAACGATAGAAAATAACAAATTTTGCTTATCAAACAACAACGAACTTTGCCTCTAGAGCTTCAACATAGATACCACTTCTTCACAATTCCTCTATTTTCAGGGTACCTGTGATTTTAGCAAGTTTTCCCATTCCTAGCAATTCTCTTTGAATTGATTTTAGACTAAATTAAACAGATGGGCAAATCTGTTGGACGGAACCGTTGGACGAAAAATTTGCACCACCAAATACAATGTCGTTAAACAACCCAAAGTATTAACTGTTGAACCTCAGCTGTGTAAATCTTTGTAAAAGCCATGATTGCTCTCAAGATGTACCCCAGACTGCTAAAGAACGATGAATTATTGTGCTTAATAGAATTCTTTTTCAATAAAGCGCCAGTTGTGTACAAGCTCGTGAATATGAAAGTATTTAGTACAACCTATGATACCAAGGAAAGTGAAGCAATAAGCTTTTATGTTTTAATCAATTGCCAACAAGTTTTGAAACAGAGCCATGAGTAGATCAGTGAAAAGTTGCTTTAATGAAAGTGAAATGGAAAAATGAAGAAACAAGATCTATTGGCATCTACGTGAAAGCAATTTTTTTCACTTTTTGTATTTCATGATTTAATACATGGTAAATTTCAAGACATATGGATGATATCAATGCCTGTTCTTACGCTGATGTCAAAAGCTTCTTGCGTTTGGATGAAAGTATTGAATGATCAACTTCACTATTGATACTACAAATGGGCCATAAACGTCTACATAAGACTTCAGGATTGGACATTTCGAAAAAATTTCACTGCGACTCCACTTTGATGGAACGACCATCTTTTGTTTCAGCTTTCCACCGTGAAAGAAAACATTCAATCAGCAATAAAAAACTTCTAAACATTCTTAGTGAACTGTTTGATGAAGCTTATCCGTAATGACAATCTTTCAAATTATTGGGCATGAAGGTCCATAAAGAATAGCCTCTATATTAAGTATTTCCTGTGCTATATTTTGATATAAGTAAGGCCATATTTTCGGTAGTTGCAAATGACTTGGATTGGGCATGCAATAATAGCTATCTTTTTTCTACAAAAAGATGCATTTTTATATGGAACTTCGTATGCGCCTGAAGAGATTTACCTTTCGTAGATTACGGCATTGGTTACGGGCAAGGTGAGCATCATTTGGCATCGAAAGATCCTATGTTGCTCTGAGACATTGATATAGTAAAATCCCACCAACAAAAACCTACTTTCCTAAAATGCAAATTGACTAGGTTCTTAGAAAAGTGGCACTGATGATATTCTCAGGGTGCAGTTTTTATAGAAAGGGCACTGATAACTATAATGGCAAACAGATTTATGGGTCGCCTAACTGAACTTCCATTTGAAAAGGATCATTTATAATGCAAAATAATGACAATGAAGAAATGTTCCTATGCTTTGAAATTTAGAATTTAAAAATGTTATCCTTTATCTCATATACTGTTCCATCTCATAAAAACATGAAGAGAAATCAGTTTATTCTTGGTTCTTGTCTTTGGATGTATTTTTCCAAAAAATCGACCTGTTGGTTCTTATTTTCCTATCTTCTTGTTTGCAGGGCTTTGTTGTATTGCGTTGTACAATTGATTGCAATCCCACCTGCTTTGATGTTGAACTGTCTCTGTGAATTTGCTAAATCTGTGCAAGTCAAAAATGAGTAGCTTCGGGCATCCCTTTCGCATGATTTATAATTTAATCTTAGAAAACCAACTGATTAGAATGAACTACCTTTATTAATTAAATTACCACTAGCACCAGGTCTCATCGTGTAGCAGCTTTCCTCTTCATTTAGACAATGCACCACAACGTCAATTTTCTCTCGCCGATAGCAACAGCAAGGACATGCATGCCAGATGAATGATACAAGTAGAAGTTGCTCGTATTTATCTTTGAGCACGGACTTATCGCTTTTTAAAAGAAGCCTGGCTTAAAGTCTGGCAGTAAAAGTTTCTTCATTTTTGGTAACACTTTAGTTCTAAGAATTCAATATAACTATCTGAATTCAATGAAAGCCAATTACAGTGAAAAGGTGGACATAGCAATCTTGAGTAACGTAATAGCCACATCGTAAACTTCTGCTATATTTGTGAAGTTCTTCAACAATAAGAAATTTTACTTTGGAATCAATGAAATGAGAAAACGAGCTATTTACATATAATTGTGCAGTGTGTGGTCAATTTGACTAGTCTGCTCACAAGTTTTAGTGACTCAACTTAGTCTCACGTGTAGTTTTTATATTATGTATCAAGGTTGAAAAATGCTATAGCCAATCTGCCTTTTACTTTCAAATAATAGCCAACCAAAGCTCGTGAAATACACCCTAAATCTTGCAAAAATTTCAACAATGGCTGACAAAGGGCCTCCAAGCTGTGAGAAACTGCACTACGAACTCCAAACTTCCGCAAGTAAGAAATTCACCAAACAAGACTAACTTGTGTGTTTTGCAAAACATAAGAGCTACTCTAGATTTTCACATAATGTATTTTTGAAATTCCCTATATAACTAAAATTATGATCGTTTGAGGATAGCGTAAACTCATCAAATTTTTACATTGCTTGAAACTTTTAAGCACAAGTCACACAGGCAGTCAGTCGCAAAGTTTAAATCTTATTCATAAATTTTTGTAAAAGTTTGGATTTCGACTCAATACATGCAAGTATAATCAGCTACTGTTATATATTTGATATAGATATAAACTTTTCTGTACCCTTCTCTATGATCTAGTCGCACACAAGTGAAAATTATCACAACAAATGCAATTATTGATTATGGGAATGTCCTAGTTTAATAAAGGGTATCCTTGTCTGAGGTGCAGCGTTAATATTCATTTCTATATTAACAGTCTAATGCAGTGCTTTCACTTAAAAAATTTTCCTTCCAATATTGGCGCTGTTTCCAAGTTTTGAAATCAAATATTTCGAAACTTCCTTCCAATTTCGTTCCACAATCAGATGAATAATTTTAACCTTGGAAAGAATTAAAATGGCTCCAAAATGATTGAGAAGGGCCCAGAGCTCCATCAACACTCCATAGCTAAATGACGGACTATGCTAACTTCTGCAAATTATGCTACACTTAAACATTCCATATTTCAAATTGATGCAAAAAAGCACTAGAATAAAGGACATTTGGTAGACAAAATTTTGAAATCTCTCATCACTTCAAGAATTGGTTAGTTATAAAAAATTAGTATATCTACTTTATAACTTCATAAAAACGCAGGCTGCATTACAGAACAATACATAATTGTTTTAGTAGGTAGTGCCAGAGAAAGGCCTTATGGCCTATGACAAAACCCCTACAAAAGAAAGGTTAGGAAAAGGTGAAACGTGTTTTGGAAGTTAGTGGGAAATAATATGTTCCATAGTTGCTAATCAACTAGCTTGATCAGTTTCTTTAAATCATTTTGCAGCTCTTTTATCTAAACATTCTTTAACTGCTGAGTTTAATCGTTAGTAGCATTTGCTGCAATCTTTTTAGAAAAGGTTTTCCACCAGTTGTATAGTCTGTAGCCCCATTCTCTTTGTCGTTAAAAAATCTTGCTAGAAACATAGATACCAATGATGGAACCGTTACATAACTTCTTCTCTCGCTCTTTATTAGCTTTAGTGAGCTGAATATTCGTATTAAACTTTCCATGACAAGTGGCGTTGCATGTCACAATTGTAGTGTCATAAAACAGCATAAGTAGGAAAAGAAAACATCTAGAAGTCAACTGAGAAGTTTGTTTGCTAAAAGCAACTTACAAAATAGATATTTAGTTACCTTTACTAGTATTTGTTGAAGTTTTTCTATTGTCTTTATGTTTTCTCAAATTTGCTTCTTTTTCCTTCCAATTCTTATTTCCTTCTCATTTCCTTCCAAAGCTTAAATTTCCCTAAAAAGGAAATTTCCTCCCAAGTGGAAGAAGCACTGATAGAAATCCATTAAATTGATTATTAGCTTGTTAGAAGCTGGATTATTAGCACTTCAACCGGAGAATTGAATTATTTGACACTATGAACGGAGCGTGAATACATCTGTATAATAGTACTACATTAAAGGCAGAAACTTTCGCGATCTTAGGGTTTTTTAACGTGTTTTGCGAATGTTTCTGTAATCGACAATTCCAAATACAAAAATTCGAGAAAATTTTTGTTGCGTAATTCCAAAAGCTTTTCCACTTGAGAAAGTTTTATATTGAAAATCCCCTACCCGAATACTAAAACTGACAACTAAATACTGATTATTCGGCCTTCTTTGGACAGCCCTAATTCTAGTATGATAGAACGCTAATGCACACTCAATACCTTTACTAGCAAGCTAGCAGTCATAATTTAGTCTCTTGTTTCCTGTCAGCATCACCATGATTTACCTCCATACCTCGTGTAACTGAATCCTAAAAGTAAAAGTCTAACTATTTCAAAAACATGAGAGTGTGTCACAATTGTTAGTTAATAAGCGAGATTAGTAGGTTCATAAAAACATCATGTGTGTCGATGAGCTGATAAGGCATCACTCCCAATGGGAAATTTACTCAGAAAACATGGCATTAATGCTTGAATCGCGAAATTGCACAAATAACAGTAACAATGAACTATATCAAACAATGAGTAAATGCTTAAGCTGTGCTGCGTAGTACTCTTAGGTCCCGAATGAGCGTGAGGTCCTAATAAGCACGGGGTTGGAAAATTCCTCAAGGTGAAATAAGCGGAGGGGGATCGGAATAAGTGGGAGGGTTGGACGTTTGGAGTAACTGTGCAACAACCAGCACAAATACAAAATATCCCTATTAATGTCGCTGGAACGAAATACTTCTCGGAATCTTGCCACTTATATCTTATTCATTATTTGGGTAACTCTTCAAAAGTACCAACTTTATGCAGATTTCTCCTAGAGAAATTGAAAATTTATTAAGCAGGGGCCCTAATAAGAGCGGGGGATTGGAAAATTAAGAGGTGATGATGAAGCTTCAAGCCAATGAAAGATCTCGTACAAAGTACTGGAATTGAAGAGGAAATCCCCAAAATTTAAAGCGGACATTCATAGCAATTCAAAAACTTTCAGTGCGAGTACTATCAAGTGATACAAATATTTCTGTAGCATCTAAAGACAGGTGTGGCCATGACCGATTACTTTGTATTTCCCAGACACAATGAGATCACATGGAAATTACTTCAATTTAAAAGGAAAGAAAAGGAAACACAGTCAATGTACCAGTTCGAAAATTGTCCTACCTTTCGCAAATAGAGGATAACTGCAATAATGAGGCTGCAAAGAGACTCTGCCAAAATTCCTGATATGAGCACAGAAATCCCCAACAATGATCCATGAATACTATAATGAGAAATATAAAAACAATCTAACTTTCCTTTGCTCTATGCTTTTATACCATCACTGCTCTGAAGAAGCACACCAACTATAACTTCAATATAATTTACTAGTAAAACGAAAGCAAGCTGTTGAAAAGCTTCTCAATCCTAACATAAAACGTATCCTTGCATGGGAGGAATGGTAGCTCCTGTTAAGGTATGAAAGGGAAACTCAATTTTATGGGGCGGGCCGGATTTCTTGCCGCTTAATGCAAGTCCTGGACTTCGCCCCCCTCGGATGAATTGTACTCTAGAATAAGCCTCCATCCAAAAATAAACCCCAAGGGAGTTAAGTTAAGAGTATAAAGTATGCATGCGTGTCTTGCATTCCGCTTTTGACTTATTGACTGCATCTACAACAGGGTGGCCACTCAAATTTTGCAATGAAATTGCAGGAGGTTGCCAGGAATTTCCGAGAATTTTTCCAGGAGTCTTTGCAGAATCTTCGGATGAATAAGTAGGTAGAGAGGAAGAAAATTGAATCTGGAGGCTTGCTCCTGAAAGATTTTTTAGAATTATACTCTCTAGAGCACTGGATAAAACACTCATGCTAATAATGTTTTGCATTGGCTCTTACAAAGAACATGAACATGGCATCTATACAGAAGAGGTATAGTAGAAACAACCTAGCAGTGGTGGGCTGGCTATTTCTTGCAGGGGTGGCCAATAACTTGGTACTGCCCCCTTTACCAACAACTACAATGTTAATTGGTAATTGATTAACAGCTGCTATGGGCACTGCTGCTGAAAGAGCATCATTGGCCATTTAATTGAAGTGCTGAAAGGGCATCATTGGTCATTGAATTGAATTGCTGAAAGGGCATTATTGACCATTGAATACCATGTAACAGTACAAAAATGGAAGCTGCCTAAAACTAAGCTGCGGGCAAAAACTACTTTATCATTCTAAATGAGAGCAAAATTTAAAATTACAGTAACTATAAGCTAAGGACATTATTCATATAGACGGAGGGTTACGAACACGCCAACAGAGCGTACACAAAATTTTGAGGCTAGTCCTTCGAGAGCATCAGAAAACACACTTTTGGAAAGTAGGGCAAACACTAAACTCAGCATTGATCTATTGATAGAAAAGAATGTTTCTTAAATTTGTTGATTCAGTGAATTGAACCCTATCTTAACTATCCATTTATGTTTCAATTTGCCTTGATTCTTATTCATCAATATGATATTCACCAAAAATACCCTTTTTATTATCATTAGTAGTGTAATTGGCATGTTTGGAATTCATGCTGTTAATGAATTTCTTATCAAGAAGCTAGAGAGATTTGCTTCTGCTTTTTTTAGGGATTTCAATCTTATACAGTAGTAATCAAATAAAGTTTGATACATCTCTTGTGCTAGAGAAAAATCGATTACTTGAAAAGAACTCTATCGTGATAAAAATTTTACTTAGTGAATTTACTGGGCCTAGCAGTCTGAGCCCTCGAGTTCAATTGCTAGTTGTAGAGAAAGTTGCATGTGGTATTGAAATATACCTAGGGACACGATGAAATGTGACTATAAAATTTGTATTACAGCTGCTCTTTCTTCTACTCTTGAAGTTTCTTCGTACCAATTCAATTTTCATGTCTAGCATGTATCATCTTTAGCATCCTTCTCTTTTCTATACGGCTGAAATACCTCCGAGAGCTAAAGTAATGGTCTACTTCAGCACTTTTTGTCTGCTGGGGGCTTGGCCCCAGAAATTTTTTCAGAAGTTTATTCTCCAAATGGCCGAAAACACCACTTTGCAGGATAGCACAAAGATTATGCTTCAATGGGGTGGATTGTTAAGCCATCACATGTCAACTATATTTCAAAAAATTGACTTCCAGGAGCTTTCCAGGAGTTTTTACATTTCAAGGAGCATTTTCCAGGAGATACATTCTAATCAAGGAGTTTCCAGGACTAGTGACCACCTTATAAAATTTTTCGAACTTGTCCCAGCAATCGAAAATCTCTGACTTTATTATAACCGAATTTAATTTCTAGAAATTTCAACCACGATAGTCACTACAATCATGTAGTTGATTCTGATTACTAATATTATCTTACTATGAGTTGTTGGAGAAGGATACTATAACTAATTTTCGTTAATCTTTTTGAGCCTGACGAAAAGTTTTCTAAAAAAATGCACAATAATATCTTGAGCAGCAAACAATAAATCCAGCAGTACTCACCCTAGTCTTGGAAGAATGAGAAGCATTGAAACCAATACAACTAGCCTTGCTGGCATGCTGGGATACAAGTACTTTGTATTCTTTTGGGCAACAAACATCCCGGTTACTATAGCTCTAATTGCAACTGAAAAAATGAAACAATGTTAAGAGATAGCTAACGGATTGAGAGCTCTGATCAGGTCTGTTCTGCGAACCAAATTGACAAATCAATATGTAAACTTCTGATAATACATGCGCCTCGCAGCTAAATTTTGGCTAACTTACTCACAATAGACTGCAATCCTGTGATGACATAGTTTCTAAGAGACTGAACGCTCCAAGAGCAAGCTGAAATCCCTAATAACACCCAGAAAGCAACCCAAGAAACCCACAATAAAACCTTAGTACCTCCTAAAATGAGGATTAGCACCTCTTGAAACGCATTAAAATTTATTAGTTGCAAATAATTTAGTCAATAATACAAAGTTGATTTTGCAGCTGGAAAGGACTTAATAAGTCTGGTGTGCATGACACCATATAATAATCATAGGAATTGTTTTCTGGGATTTTCTATTTTATCTGCGAAATGTTCATGCACCAGGACATGTGATGCACCGCCAAAATCCCTCCGATGCCACTTTGCAGAAATTCAATAGCTCCAAAGGAGCTTTTATATACTGTCTTGAATAAACAATGCCAGCATATTCCATTTACATACCAGGAATTGGGAACAAGCAGTACACATATAAACTACAACTGCATCTCTGATAATCTCTTGATTCACATTGCTCACTTTAGCTAATATAGCAGGAGCAACTCCAGGTATGCAGAAGAGAACCACCATCAACTACAGAAAGAACGAATAAAAATCCAAGATCAAACATTGACAAGGCTTTAGATGCATAAAAATGTTCAAATAATTTTTAGAGATTAGCAAATATCTATATGCGATATTCCTTTGTTCAACTATACACAGCGGATCCTTTAGTCAATATGTGAACTGAAAATTAGCGTACTGAATGCAAAAATATCATCTTATAAACATTTGACGTTCATTAGTAATTCTGGCCTGCTAAAAAATAAAGTTTAAAATGAATGAATCGAGAAAGCAGTCCAGTCAAACAAATCTGTCATGCAGTCATTACTGGATCTCTTACTAGCATTTACGAGATCTTAATAAGTTAATCTGACTTACAATGCATGCAGTAAGAAAGCAGCATAAGTGAAACAGTCTAATGTTCTTCACTGTCACATGTGCTTCACCTTCTCTCACTTTCTTTGGATCAAATAGAAAATTGCAAGTGAAAATCGATCACAGTAAACCAAAAGGATAGAAAATTGATTCCAACAACAAACTGCTAGTATAAAAATAGCAAAATTGGCTAATTTTCCATTGCAGCAATTACAATGAAAAACTGTGAAAATGTGTTCTTACTTTACCTAAGGGAAGTTAATCTGAATAAATTTTCACATTCTAATACATCTTTTTTCCTAGCAACAGGTATGCTATCCACAATTAAAGAGTCGAAGAAGAGATTCAAGTTTCGAAGGAAGGAAGACATTTAAATAACAAAGAGCATTGAAATTTTGGGCTATATGGCTCTAAATGAATTTTAACTGAAGGTCAAAGACGCTCGAAGAACCATGGGCCTTTGCTTACTGTTAAACTACTCTTCTGCTATATGCCTAGCTCTCTGTTTCATTCGTGCAGCCATAGAAGTCAATGAATACATAACTTCCTGTTGAAAATATGCAAAAACATTACTTTATTGAATGCAGGCTCAATTGATCTCAGCACATTCAACCAGCCAAACGGCAAATGTCCTACTGGATAGCAAACTGACAAAACTGCCACTCCCTAAGGAGAAATACAATATTTGTAGAGGCAAATTGCTGCTAATAAAAACTTCATGCGTAAAAATGTACCCAAAACAAAAAACACATGGTGTCTACTAAGTTCGAGATGGGATATCATAACGTAATAAAAAATACGAGAATTACAAAAATAACGAAGCAGTGGAAAAGATCACATAGACTCCACTACTCCTTATACATGCTACTTTTTCAGAATGAACCAAAATCGAAGGCTGTAAATCCTCTTGCCATAAACTGGCATCTACTTCTAGTACTTGCATCATAGTAGAAACTGAAAAAACTCGTTGATGCCATTTCAAAATTTTCAACAAAAGCGGCTGTTTAGCAACGAGTTTTAGCACAAAGGCAAAGCCTATCCTAAAACTAAAGAATTGGTAAACGTAAACAGAGCATTAGTGTACTATCTTATGCATGCAGATAATCCTCAAGTATCATAACTAGGCTGAATTTATAGGAATTTCTGATTATCTAAACAATTATAGTACACCAGGAAAAAGTAGAAATGTTCTTTTCCTGCTGCATATGGTACAAACAAAGTGCATTGTAGCTTTTTGCTGTGAACTCTTGTGTGATATAAACAAAACATAATATGAAGTTGTTACCCGGACAGCTTCTTCACGTGTAACCCCTCCAATATGGTCTCTTGCAACAAATAGATTGACAATAGGCTTGCTGATTCTTATGCAAGCTTGAACCAATGCCAATGGTGCCCAAAAAGATAGAATTCTTTTATAACTTAGCTTTTCTCTTTCTATATCCTAGGAAATAGTAAAATATCCAACAATATCTTACGTGTAAGTGCAGTAATTCGCTTTGTCTTTATATATATATATATATATATATATATATATATATATATATATATATATATATATATATACATTCAAAATTTCAACTCGCGGAATTATTCAACAAACTCTCGATTCTTCCAGGCACCCAAAATAAATCGATAATCTTGGGGAAATATGAACAATGTTTTCCGGACACCCTCCTTTCAATTAATCCTCTCTTTCCTGTAAGTCCCCCTTTTTGAAGCAAGGAATTGGTTAAGCGCCCTCAAAAAAGATTGAATATTAGTAGCCGTGAGTATACTGTATAAAGTCAAATAAGGTAGATTGACCGTGTACAATCGACAGAAGTTTTCAACATATCAATCATTAAAGTCAAACATTGAGGTACTACCGATAAAAGCGTTCAAAATCAACGTTTATTTAATAAAATTTTTCAATTATTCGTTGTCCTCCTGTGAACATCTTTATTCGGATATGATTTGCCACTTTTTCTCAATCCTCTCACGGAATACTGCTAGCAACTGATGACAATGACAATGAGGATATAATTTAGGTAAAAACGTGGTATTCAACTATTTTGTTTACTACTGAAAATTTTTTACATTTGTCAAATTTACTTTCCCCTCTTATAATCCCCCATCTCCAAAAAGGCACCTCATAAAATTGCTTGAAATCAATTGGCCTCCCGGGGGGCGCTAAATGTGGAATTGACGATAGTTTATCTAACAATCACTGCAATTCTTACAAGACAAAAATGAAAATGATGTGAGCTATTAGATATAAAAATATGCAATAAACAAATAAATAAATACACAATTCGTTCTAATGAAATAATACTTTAGCAAAATTCCAAAACAGACTGTTGAAAGTTTGAAAGGACGTCAAACTGAGCTATAGAAAGTTTGAAAAGACGTCAAACTGAGCTATAGAATAGAATTAGGGCGACATACCTCTTGCCCATCGAACAGTCTATAAGAATGCAGTCGATGATGGATGCACTTATAATAAGCAATTACGACCGTCAATAGTCTTGCTATAGTACCAAAATATGTAGCTAAAACTGGTATCAGAAGTGGCTTTGATCTTGAAACTCTCGTGCTTAGCATTACAGCAACTGTGATGACCTAATGAAGAAATGCCGATACAAGTATGCCATGTCATAAACAACGATAGCAAACATTGATCAATAGATTCTGGAGTACCAATTAATTTTGGGGGATGGTAATTATTAGGGGGTTGGAGAATTTCTAAAAGCTTATAACCAGGGAGGCTGGAATAAATGAGGGGGTTTTGAAAAATGGAAACCTATTACATCAACGAACTAGTTCACGCTTCTTTAGTTCACTAAGAAGTCTAAGGCAGAGAAGAAGAAATAATGCTGATTAGACTGCGTAAACCTGATGCTGATAGAAAACTCGATATCTAGTATGAAATTCTCGTAGCTAGTAGTTGGGTAGTTAGAAGAAGCGCGAGGAGTTGAAAAAAATTTCAAAAACTAACAATGGGGTTGACGATTATTCGGTGCTCGAAAGTACGTTTAGTACTTCGTTAGTTTTCTTTGAGATTATTGCTCAAACAGCACTAAATGGCTAGTCAGATGACTTCAATTTAATGGAAAGTCAAAATGAAGCTGTAAATATAATGTAAAGATTCTGTGTTGTGAGATGATATTTGGGACATTGTTTAGTCTAGTTACTGAATGGAGAAGATTAAGAACAATCTAAAGATGTAGTGTGCACTCTTTTTTGCTTGCATCCGGACCCAGATGTGAAAAGTAAGTCCAAGAGTTACGCAAGAATTGCTTAATACGGCATACCTGAAAAATACTTTTGGCATACCTGGACAACATTGTCAAGCAGCGATGCACCACCCACAGTCAAGCTGTACTTAAAGCGAAGAAGGACACCAGTATGCAGCCAGGCCTTCAAGTTGATAGTAACTTATTATGCAGTATAATGAGAAACTTCAAAAACAGTTAAAAATAGAAATCATGCTAAAAGGCTTAGGAAAGCTAGAAAACTGGCAAGAATATAAGATAAACTATGGACTCATAGAAAAAATTAATGTTATTACATAATGCTTTTTATTGACAACAACTGAGAAACTCATAGGAAAAAAGCATCCAAATAGGATTTCAAATCAAAATGTGTATAAAGATGCAAGTAACGGCCAATATCATTTGATATCTTGAAAGGTGGATGGAAGTTGTTAGGTCAAATATTACGACTTTCTGACGAAACTCCAGCAGTCAAAGCTATGCAATTCTACTTTGAAAGATCAGAGTAAGAGTATAGAGGCAAGCCTAGAGAAAATATTGTAATAATATTGAATAAAGACTTAAACAGAGCGAAATTTATGAACAGATACTTTCCTGCACTAACTTTGCAAAGAATAGAAGATTTTATTCACGTAAGAGCAATTGCGCTGGACCGAAAAGCTTGGAGGAGGTTTTCAGATGCAGTTTTCAGTTTGCAGAAGGAGCTACTCGAAACATTGAATTTGCAAGGATAGGCCTAAATGTGCCTCAATAAGTACATAATGTGCTTTGTTTTATCAAAAATAGCTCTAAAATGCAAAGAAAAGAGGGAAGTTGATGATTAGCTTATTGCATCAACATTCTCATTCTTATTATACTTGAATTAGTATTCTGTATAACTTTTGTCAATATTTCTATAGGAACACTAACTTTACTCCTGCAGAAATAATATTCAATCCAAAAACACAACGATTCCAACATACAATCAACATACAACGAAGTAGTTATGAAACTCATAGTCTAGCTAATAAATAAAACGTGAAGAAAAGTTGCAATTATCTGAGATGGCTATGAGTGGTCTGAATTCTTTGAACAAAGAGAAGTAGGGATCGTAATTGTGGCAAAGTAATTAATGTACCCGGTTTCACGCATAAAAGAAGTGCTTCTGAAAGAAGTGGAATGCTCTCTTGGCAGTACACATTCTTTATAAGAAAAAGATTTATAAGTAAATGAAGCTTGACTGGCCAAAATCTTAAGAAAATCTTAAGAAAATCACAAGGCTCAACTTCCAAAGTTAAGTGTTTTGTTGGCCAAAATTCGATATTTCGTCATTATTACATTCAAAATGCTAAAGATGGAAATAAAATTCGAGTATACAAGATCAATATTATTCAGTTTATTTCAGTAAAAGTTAAGAAAATTTAAGAAAATCTCAGGCTCCATTTTGGGAAAAGCTAAGAATATTGAACCTCAAGCAAAATGGTTATTTTCTTAAAAAAAATTGTATCTATCGACACAGTTGACCAAGTATGAGACCTCCAAGAGTATAACATAAGACTCAATAACATCCTTCCAAAAGATCAAATTCTAGCTGGGAATAAACACGTAAAATACGACCTTTTAGAAAAACAGCCGATCTTCTACTGTAGCTATTACTTAAATAAAATCTTTAAAGCAGAGCATTGTATTAGGTTTTGGCTAAATAGGAAAATCTGCGTATAAATGATATAAATGAATAACCAATTGATTAATTAATTAATAGATTACTCAATTAATAGATGAGTGAATGAATCTCACTATTCTGTAATGGTAGCACATTCTATGAACTGATATGATGAGACATTTAACATTATGACTTCACATGATATGGACGTTTCAGCAGTAACTACCATTGTAGTATTGAGGAGCTAGTAAAAAATGTAAACATCAACTTACAAAGCCATCAACTAATGGAAATACTGAGAGGTACAAAATAGAATCTTTTGCTATTTGACTGACATTTGGTGGTACTCTATGAAGAACATCAATAAGGTAATATCCAAACTTCGAAAGGCCTGGAAGAAAGAGCAAAATTCAAAAGGGCACTTGTTTACACATAAAACAAACTAGGCACTGAGGCAGCAACAGATATTTGATGTTAAAAATTTATCTCAATTGTACTACACAGAGGTGCTCAAGGCTTTCATTGGGAAAGGTAGTTTACAAAAAGTATAAAGAAGACTATGAAAACAGATGACTGAGTTTAAAGGCTAAAATACACGATCAGTTTTTTCATTAGACTTTACTCATTAGTCAAACAACTGTGACGTTTTCTGAATGGAAAGCCACAGAATAAGTTTCTCTCAAAGTTGAATGGGCTTAAATTTTCAGGCAAACTGCAGTAAATGTGATGTGTAACCTTTCAGTTACGTTTGTGATAAGCACTGGTATTAAAGACTAATCAGCAAAAACTGATGAAAAAACTGATCGTGTAGTTTAGCCGTAAGGCTAAACATTGATACTAGATGGTAAATTTCTTCGTATCACTGAAGACTAGATGTCGCACAATGTTTTAAACTGGAATATAGTAAAATAAGCTACCTTCCTACAAAAAAGATTTTATTCTATTCCCCTCAACAAATATTCTATGCATGATGAGTTAAAAAATAACATTTGGGTTATAACTCAATAAATGTGTCATTGTACTCAGAAACTACTCTAGCTCAGTGACTGTTGCTAGGGGGTGAGGGGGAAATCCACTCCAGAGGGAACAGCAACTACTTTGTTTTCAAAGGGTCAATGCCTGCAATTAAAGACCAGCACATATTGAGCAACAACAAACCAATCAATTGCATGATTTTTTAGCATAAAAAAAGTTAAAGAAAAACATTTTTCAACGTAACAATTTTGTTAGTTGCAAGACACATACTCTGAAGCAACAAAATAAAGGGCAAGGATTTTTCTTGAAACACTACAAGTAGATAACATAAATGAACTTCAATATGACAAGTTATCGACTTCGTATGTACCAATTGAGATGGGGTACTATTTAGGATTTGCTAAATCTACTCTAAAAGAATGACCTTATGAGCCTGCGTCTGAAACTTGACAATTATTTATTTCCACTCGTCAATGGTTAATAGTAAGATCACTTAACAAGAATACTGCAAAAGAAAAGGTTTACTACAGAACATGAAAGATGCGACCCTATTTCTACACAAGTGTCTTGAACAAAAAGGGCACATCTTTCCCTTTCTGCTTTTTTTGGCTGATGGTAATGGGCAATCTCCCCCATCAGCAGACATTATAGACACTACAGCAGTGTTCCCAACCTGGGGGAACTCCCCATAAGTAATGGATGTGCCCATCAGTTGAGCCAACCATCGTAGAAGGGGGGGCATTTGTGCCCACGCCCTATAATGACAACTCCATTTGGTTTTCATATCTTTTTCATTGGAAAGTGTTGACTATCTGACTATTTCAGTGCAACAGCGATCAGAAAAAGCCGTGATGAAAGCGAAATAAAGAGCAATGGTGAAGACATATGGCACTCATTAGGTTTGCAAGCGGTCAAATGTTTCTCGTCTCTCGTGAAAGTAAATTATTGAATGGGCTCTCAGGGCTTGGAAATATTGCCAGATGAGATCACATGTATAAAATAAAGCCTATGCACTGAATTACTTTTGCATCTTAGGAAATTATAGAATGCTGATCCATTCGAAGGAATCCAAGAGGACGAGGTTTGTTCCAGGGTAATCAACTGACCCTGATAACTGATATACTCTACAATTTTAATAAAAAAAGAACTAAACCAACAAAACAAAAACGCTACCCTCAATCAGTTGTCTTCAAAGAAGGTACTCCCACGCCCAAAGCACCTGTCAAGCAGGACCCAGCTAAAAATTGAAAATAGGTGTGTGACCACCCAAAGAGATATCGAGATAGTAATGGTGATAAACCAAGTGGGCCAGCCGCAAAAAGTAGTGCTCCTTTACAAGACCCATGATAGAGTGCAAACAAATAAATCAAATGAAGAAAGTAAGAATAGCACAAAATTACTGCTGCTGTGCTACTGCTCAGTTAGGATTAGAAAACCTTCTCGTATTCTTTGCAAAAGAAATCGTAGCTTCAAGGATTTTCGATTACTAACAATATTAATCTGTGGATCTCCAAATAGAAGCAACTCGAACAACGACTTGTCCTCCATATTTAATGTTAAACTAGTAATATCACAGAGCTAACCAAAGAGATTCTGACGCATTAAATGAAACTGGGGGCAGTGCAAAAAGATTGGGGAATATCTTGTGGCCAACTTCTGGATTGTCAAACTTCTTTCACGAGGACATGTGAGTCCAGCGTTTACGGAGTTCAATTTTTTCAACTTGCCTTTGAGATGGTTTGAAAAAATATTTTATTATGTTTCACTTGTTACATTCTGGAACACAACGGGTGATCCCTCTAATATCTGATTTGAAACTGGCCTGCAGGCTGTTCGCATCGCTATTTTTCTCAGATATTTACTTCTGGACATTTCTTACTTCTGGAAATTTCTCACATTCAAGAATTTTTAAAAACTACGGCTGTCCAAAATATTTGCAGGTTGCCCATGCTTTATTCAGAGTGAAAAAGATTTGCACTTGGACTTCTGTGTTATTGTTTGGTAGTTATTCGTGCGTGCTGCAAATGGTGTGAATTATCCTTTTCTTAACTTGCTCAAAGCATGTTTATCAAGTGAGCTGAAGGGACTTGGGTATGAGGTAGCTATCGAACTTTGAGCCTCGTATTGGTAGCTACAATAGTATGTGAGCTTTAGATGATAACATTGCACGATAATGAATATATTGCGTAAGCAAATGTTGTTACCATAAGAAACAACTACCAGAATGAACTGCGTGGATCACAGGGCACAAAAGAATAAGGGTAAAGGTATATTTCTGGGAGGCAAAGACTATTTCTTGCTAGGAAAAAAGTTATTGGCCCCCTACTGTTCTTAGTGAATTTGTGGCCCTTTATATACAATGATACTTACTAATAACAAGAGAGCAGACAAAAATCAAACAGCCACCAGTAAGTACACAAATGCCGATTCTTATCCGGTCTGAATGATTATGGAGCAACATGATGCTGACCATCTTTATTTCTGATAGCATTCCAGTGGCCAACCTGATCATCACATATGATATACCAAACCCTGCTAGGGTATTCACTGCATCAACTGAGCTTGCCAGAGACCTGTTCAAAGCCTACAATGAAATAATAATTCTTTTAATAGAATCACTTGCTATTTATTGTTGACTCATCTTGAAACATTCTCACCACCATTAGCGTCTTTTCTGATGCCGTTCTACCCTCAAAGTGAGTGCCAGCCACAACTATAGCCAAATTTAAGGGCGTAGTTTGCAAAATTTTTTGGAGATATCGCCCCCAAATATTTCTATTCCACGTGTCCCCAAAGACACCCTTTCTGTATTATTTGGTTTGGTTGCCACATCCATGTTTTAAGCAAAATTTTCAACTTTTGTTTCTCTAATCCTCTAAAGCTTATCCCCTTGTGATAGTCCTGGTTAGGATGAAAAGTGAAATAATCAATGAATATATTATTAGATACTGCTAGTGGACTAATAGAAGTTCCTGAAACATGAAAAATGTGTAAATGGAAATTGTACTGCCATTTATGGGAATTGTTTGTTACAGTTACCGACAACAACAACTGCCTTATTTGATACCTATGATGAAAGTACTTTTAATTTGTCAGAAAAGCAATTACTTATGATCAATGTACATTAAATGTTAATGTAAAGAAGCCTATACAGAGAACATAGCAGGACGCTTTCATCTTTGTTGCTTTCCAACTGGTTGAAGAAGAAGCTTTTGGCAACAGTACCAAGATTAGTATTAGGTTTGGTAACATGTGAAGACTTATTTACAAATCAATACCACTGCCTCAGCTTTGCGAAGAGTTCATAATTGTAGCCATCTGCGTTAAAAATAATCTATTGACTATGGTTAAAACTTGATAACATATGACATTATTTCGTATTTCAGGTGCCTCGTTAACATATCTAATAAGCCCTTGGGGGACCTTTTGTATTTTGGAGTCCTAGAGGTACCTTATTAGTGAGGGGGATCATTACGAATTCAGAGTAAAAACTACATCCAAATGTTTTTATGTAGTCCTCTGCAGCACTGCTATTGCAAAGTATGTGCTAGCTACTTCGAAAGTTTATCAATCAATCAAATATGATGTCTCGATCTTCATCATAATCATCAAAGTCAATTGATAATTTCCTGGACATTTTCTAAGCCAACTCTTTCTTCGAAAGGATCGGTAATCTTTCGGTCCAGGGGGGTCACTTGAGCCAGGAGCGGATCCAGCACAAATTGTGACTGCCGCACAATGAAGGAAAAGGAAGTGAGGTCATGGAAATCTTGAAATGGTATAGGGAGGGATAGATAAAAGGAACTCATCATCAATGTTGCCCTCTTCCCTCTCCCCTGCTAGCCACTACTGCTCCCTCCAGTTAGTAGAATCAAGATAATAATATCTTAGGTCCCAAAATGGGCACCCACTACCTACTTTTTTTGAAAAATGTTCCAACTCCCCGCTCTTATAAGGGTCCACCGCTCATTAAATTTTGAATTGTTTTAAGAGAAACCTGCTAAAAGTTTGCACTGTTGTTCAGTTACTCAAATAATGAATGAGATATATTTGGCAAGATTCCGAAAAAGTATTTGCTTACAATGATATTAATCGGCGTATTTTGTATTTGTGCTGGTTGTTACACAATTAATCCAAACTTCCAACCATCTACTTATTTCACCTTGAGGAATTTTCTAACCCCCTGCTTATTAGGACCCCCCACTTATCTGAGACCTAAGAGTTGGAGTCCAGCTTCTAGATCATAGAATTAACATCTCTGTTCGCAATGGGAAAAGATCAAGGTTGTTGCCATTTCGTCGGCCTAAACGAAGCAGCAGCTCGTCGAAAAGTACTAAATACAAGAGAAAGTTTCTTTTCTGTCATCCAGTTTTTCAAATTGTATATAGAGCAGGTCAAATTCAGTTCCTTGACGTTTCTCAAAACTTCCCCAACAGAATACGCGTTTTTCCAGAGCTTCTATCCAGATGAACATTAACTGCAAACCCATAATGCTCGCCGCTTTTATTGTTCAACAGTTTGATTGCAACACAGTCATCTCGTTCTACCTCAATATATTTTTGCTGCCTTACTATTGTAAGTTGTGTCGCACAATAGATCATGGAACAAAACATGACAGGCTTAACAATAACAGTCGCATGCCTTTACTTATAGGGTATATCACACAATCAAACAGACTGTCTCTGAGCATACCCATATTTGGAGATGCCAAGCAGACAGTTGCTACACAATAGATTAACTGTTCCGTGTCTATGAGGTAGTTTTTATTTTTATCCGTCCAGTCATTTTTTGTGAGTAATCTGTTTCCATGCCATTACCCATCAGCTGCCATCTTACGTTGTAATCGCCCTTAGGTGATAACCCTTTGTTTTTGCTGTGTCATGTGTCTGCCATAAAATGCCAACGCCGTATTGTGTAGTTTAGTCGTCAGTAGAAGTCGCAAGAAGAAGTTGATAGTGTAAGCTGTCCGTGAGTTTAAGTGGTCGTGAGGTTGAGTTACTGTTGCCGTTGTTGTAGTATGGACTCGTACAATGAGACATAGTTAAAGTCATTAATTGAAGAAGATTCGCGAAATGTTTGTTATTAATCGTTGTTATTCCTATTTAAGATCCTACAAATATAAAACAGTAATCAAAACATTACGTCATTACACAAAAGAGATGTCCATAGAAGTTTTCAGCACTGATTACTTGGGTCGAATATTGAAGTATGGTATACAAAAAATACAGATTGAGAAATTCTGACTGCCTTACGTAAGGCGTGTGCGACGCACTGGATCCGCCATTGACTTGAGCCTTCTATGTTCGGGGGGTTTATACGATATTTTTGGGCGAGAATTTGCGTCGTGATCCGATACATTTGGGGAGCTTTCCAGTGCTGGCACGTGATAGCAGTTTGTTGCAATCAATAATGCCATTTTGAAAGGATCTCATCAAGTGATTTATTTGATATTTCTGGGTGTGTGTAAGTTTTTTTTGATAATTTTGGGTGAATTTTGGTACTCACGGATGGAGCCCTTGTATACAAAATGCTCGAGTGACCCCCCTGGGTCTGCAGGCCATTTCCTCATGTCTAGGACAGTTCAAGAAAATTGAGACCCAGGCCACACAGTGGTTTTCTGGTAAAGTAGATTATGGAACATGCTTTGGATTAGTATTCTGTCAAACTAAATCACAATGTCTTCCTACTTCGTTGAATAGCTATATAGTCCCTTAGCTTCTTGTTAGTGAAAAATATAATCTTGTCCTTCTTTGAATGGCTATGATGGGGTCAGTGGTGTCGGAAAAGGTAGCAGTGGGAGCACTCGCCCCTCTTGCCCTAGTGGAATGGGAACAATGGGAGCAAGAATTTCCTTTTCGTCAAACAATGTTTTCAAAAAAAATAGATCAGGGATTATTCTCTGGCGCACTCCTGCCACCAAAGTACCACAACACTCTCGAATTTGGCGAAGTTGATCTCACAATGTTTATTTGACTTCAAATGGTTCGAAATTTAAGTTTTTACATGACTTTAGATAATTTGCTTACAGTATGATCACTTTTTTTACGATGTCAGTCCAGCGACTCTTCGAAAAACTACTCTGTCACTCATAACTAACATTTCCAGAAGACTATTGTTATTGATTGCGGTCAATAGGGGGCATTCCATGGTACTTCACAAGAGAAAACAGCCCCCATACCCAGGTGTGCTTCAAACACGCCTAGAAGTGGTCTACCAAAACAAAAGTACTGGAAAGAGATTCATGGATAAAGAAAGTTAAGAAATATTGATCTACATTATATTAATCCAAGTCTAGTAGCAGGACTTACAATGACGTATTGAACAGTGTTAACAAGTGAAATGCCCTTTATGTCATCTAAGCGATAAAAAATGAAAATGCCAATAAAACGTGGTAATGAAAATGCTTTAAGGAGATAAGAGCCTGTTGCTAAGAGCTTCCCATAAATTCTTTGCGTGAATGAAGGTAGCATGTATTATCAGCTTTGCCTTATGAGCAAATGAAAACTGGTGTCTGTAAAAGCATCAAAATGAAGATTTTATGATGATGAGCAATTCTCAACAACTGCACTTGTATACTAACTACCAGTAAACTAGGCTCTACTTTGTCCAACTTCAGCTTTATCAAGGTTTAAGAAGGGGAGTTTCTTCTCTATGCTCATACAATCTTTACAACTTGCTACTATAGACCTTTTCGGTAACACTTGACAACCGCGCATAGCAACAAATAATGGGTGAAAACAATCTACTTAGTAGGTGAGACAGTATGAGGGAGAGGCTTAATGTTGATCGATTTTATACGTTGGTTTATTGCAAATGTCAAAAGGCTGTGTTGCGTTGGGTTTTGCATGTCATAGTAAGATGCAGAAAGATATTGGCTTTCACATTTTCTCCGAAAAGAACAAGAAAACCTGAAATAGAAGAAGTAGGCCTAGGCCAAGAGGAGAGGCAATCTTCACGGGAATCCTTGATATCTATATACATCTTGTTTCTATGCTGTGAAGCCCCGTGTGGTTTACAACACTAGACTTATGCTACCATCTGCTAAGAAACATAGCGTGCCTACTTCTAAAAAAAGTTGTGCAGTTTATGAATATTCGTGCCGATGTGAAGCTCGGTACGCAGGACGCACTACGCAGAGACTAGCAGACAGAATAATACAACATGTCCCCACGAGTATCAGGAAGAAAAGTAATACCGCAAGAGAGCAGCCACCTCGTATGTGTAAACGCAACAAGTCTAAAATCAATTGTGAGTCGACCAAAGGACAAAACCTTATTGCAAATCCAGAACGCGCAAACCATATGTAGACGAAAATATTCGAATCATTGGGTAAGCAAGATCGTCTTTTCATTTAAGTGTTTTGGAATCTGTTTACATCAATACTCAAAACCCAGTCTTGTGTAGATAAAAAGAGTTCGTTTTCTCATTGGGACTCTTCAAGCAAACAATGGGTAATAGGTCCTAATTGGCCACTTTTACTTAATGTATCTCTCCTATACTACTACTGGCAGTCTGCTGAAGTATTGGTATGGTATTATTACACCAATGCCTGAAAAACTCTTTCTCGAAATGAAGCACTGTACGCGATAAACTACTTGCATCGATGGTTGTTTTCACCCAGTGAACTTGGTTGTCATTGGCAAAGCTCGATTTTACGTCACACTGAAAAGGTCTATGGCGGAGTGGGAAACTAGTGGCCCTCTAGCGCGGTCTCTTCAATGATTAAACAGAACTTCCAGTTTGATTGCTAATTCATTTCAAATTGCCCTATGTAAGGCCAGATCTTTCATTCGCGGATATTTTCTAGTCGTGAGATTTCGCTGCCTTGGCTATTTTCCTTATCACAACTTCTTCCATGCTTTTCTTCAGCTTTGTCGGGAATTGCGCGGCCGCATTTAAGTTTGCCAGATTTTATGTATCCATACATTTATTTTTGCTGACATTGTGATATTCATATACTGATGTCGTACAAATATTGAGAGTTTTCCTTCACATGTCAATCAAGCCTGTCATTTCCCAACGATTAAAATAATCATGTTAGTTTTTGGTAGATGGAGTTGCTTGGTGTTGTTGTAGAGTGGGGAGTGATTTTAGAAGAATGTAAATGATTAAAACGTATGATTGAGCGATTTCTTTGAGTTGCCTCATATCTTTTTAACGAGTTGGCGAAATAAGGGAAACCTCTCCTACACAATGACAAGATTTTCAATGAGACGTCTTTAAATTCTTCATCAGTAAAATCAGTGAATGCATCATTTAGCGTTTTCTTTAGCAATTCTGTATTTATGCCAAAACGATTAGAACAGAGCATGCAAAACAATTTTCGGCCTAGCTATAAACTACTGGCTTGGGTCTGAACTAAATGCTTATTTCAACAAATTGCAATCAGGAGTGCTGTTTTGGCTTCCCATTTAGAAGTTGCCAAAACATTTGTGATATGTCCGTAGCTTCTGGAAGAATTGAATGTAAATTTGTTTGGTGATTTCCTTCAGTTGTAGAACTCACAACAACTTTCCATCCATGCAGAATAAGATTCCAAATTCCAACTGAGAACAGCAATAACAAAACTCTACCATTTACATAACACACGGCAGTGGCTGGAAGTTGGGCGATGACTTTGTGCTGCATTAGAATAGTCAGCCCCCGACGAAAAAAGCGGATGAGTGTCGGACGAAAAAAGCTCTTAAGTATGTCTAAAAGTGTTGCCGCTTTTTCGTGCTCTTGTAATGTTCTGCATTACCAACGGACTATTTACGTATTTTCGGCGGAAAAAAAGTCTCCGCAGTAGAAATTTGCGAGGGCCATGTGAGGGGTGTTTTTGCTCTGAGTGAAGAAATCAATCCTTTTCAACTATCTAATGGGGGCTGACTATTCCAATGAGGGGAGAAGTAAAGCATCCCAACAAGCATCAGAAAGAAAAGTAATACCGCAAGACAACAGCCACCTCGTATATTTAAAAACAACAAGTCTAAAGCTAATTGTGAGTCGGCCATAGGACAACACCTAACTACGAATCCAGAATGCGCCAAAATATATACAGATGATAATTTTCGGATCATTGGGCAAGCAAGATCATCTTTTCATTCAAGTGTTTTGGAATCTGTTTACATAAAAGCTCAAAACCTAGTCGCCTTTTCATTAAGATTCTTCAAGTAAACAATGGTGAATAGGTCCTAATTGGTCACGCTTGGGGCCAATTAAACGCATCCTATCACTTGCATCTGCATCTGGCTATATATGTCGGTTAACTTTTCGATCAATATCTAACGTTTCATACTCTGACGATTGTCGGTCGAAAAAGCTTTTAAGTATGTCTAGAAAAATTGCCGCTTTTGCGTGCTCTTGTTAAGAAATAGTTTTGAAACTCTCCAATGGCTCATAGAGAAAAACAGCATTGTATAATGGATTGGTAAAACGTGGCAGATCGTTCACAAATATAAAGAGAATAATCAGTAAAAACTGTAATATACATTTCCTATAAGAAGCTTGGCTCAAGGCCAAGTAGAAAAAGGTTCATAATATTTGGCCACATTTCAGTTCTATACGTTTTTAAAAAGTTTCCTACTTTAGCGAACTAAATTGCAGTGAAAGCGTAAAAGCGTCTATTTGACTAAAGTTTCTTAGCGCTTTCGTTGTACTTCTAAAATATTATAAATTTTAGACTGTCTAGTATTACCCTACTTATAATTCGGTTTCTTATTAAAAACAGCGTGTAGCTCTGAAAATGAATTTGATTGGTTCTCTTAACTTAAAAGAAGGTGAATTCGAGAATTCGGAAGAAGCTTAAATTTGAGTTAAGAACAGTCCACTCAAGATATGAAACAAGGAATTGCCATGATCTTCAATGTAATATTTAGTTGTTGAAGGGCTATTTTTTTTCGTGTATAAATAATCGATCACATACATAAATACATACATACATACATACATACATACATACATACATACATACATACATACATACATACATACATACATACATACACTCTTTTTTTTATAAGAATACCTAATTTTTTTCTGAGCCTCAATATTCTTAAAAATTTTCGGTTTTGAGCCTCAGATTATTCTTAAATTATTCTTAAATTTTTCTTGCTCAACACAAGGTGTAAATTTGCCTTAAGATCAAAGAAACATATTAAATCATTTTTGATGTGTTGATTCATCATAAATTTCAACGAGAACAAACAGAACAAGTCAAAATACGGTTTTAGTCCAAAAGCATTATTTCAACTCCATCAATATCATCAATGCCAATGTAGTCCTCGCTATCATCTGAATACGTAACTCTATATTTGGCAAGAGTTTTATTGAAGTACTCGATTTGTCCCATAAATCATCCATTCTCGTACAAAGCTTTGATTTGATTAACAAAATATTTTAGTTTTGATGAAGGTTGAGCCTGGGAATATTCTTAAATTGTTCTTAAATTTTAGCAATTTTGAGCCTTAATATTCTTATAGACTTTATTCTTATAAAAAAAAGAGTGTACATACATACATACATACTTACAGCTTGACGGCTGCTCGGTACCTAGATAAATTCTTTTTGAAATTTCTATACAGTATGGTAGCAGAAAAATTTTCGGAAGGTAAAACTTTCGGAACAAGCATTTGTCCTAAAGTTTTACCGGCAGAAATTTTTCGGAATTAATGTACGCACCTTAACCCTTTGAAAGTCAATCAACCTTGGCCCAAAGAGCAATATGAACAACTTCTGTCATCCTACATACCTGTTCGCCAACATCAATAGCAATTAATGTCAATGCCACTGGTGCAAGATACTTCACCAGTTCGAAATAAGGGCTATTTCTTAAACACCAATGCTTCCTTTCTTTTGGTCCCAACAAATGCGTGTGCGAATTCATGCTCTTTGAGAACAACCTAGCCCTACGAATGGCGAATAGCAGCAGTCAATATCTTCTTGCCGTACCACATCTACCAAAATGATAGTCCGGCGTTTAGTTCAATTTATAAAATATGCGTATTTCCTCCGTAGAGAACTAAATAACCCTCCGCAGCTCTTTTCACACGCCATTCTTTCACATTAGCTCGGTTGTTTTCAACCAGGATTCCGTCAGCAAAGTATAAGTATTCCGCCAGAAGTTACATAAATGCAATGATCGATAAGGATTTGTGAGTTTCCTATGCAGATATGAGAACAGGGGATCATCAAGCCACTGGCATGTTGCCTTCCAGTCCAACCAAAAGGTGGAAAACAGCTGTACTAGGTCCTTGCAATAAATTCTTGGATAATATAAGCCTCAAAGTACCAAAACTAAGATTTTATAGTCTTTATGTAAACATTACTTTTGGGTCACAAAACGCCCTAACAGCAATGCCATTTGGTCTTGGTGTAGTAGTGCAAAAATTCAGCTGGGCAATTCCATTTAGTGTCCGATCTGGAACATACTTATCTCGAATGAGTAATATATTTATCAGATTAACATAGTTATTGTATCAGTAATCATTGTACCTCTTTGTACTGTTAGCTGTACTGTGCTGCTACTTGTGAATGATTGAATAGAATGATTAACACGTGATTATAGTTGGAGTTCAGTTGGTTATCAGATATATAGAAGGAAACACGCGCTATATTTATGGAAGTTTAACTGCTATAAATGTAAAGAATCTTCATAAGCTAGTGTTAGAGGTATTCAACACTCTGAACTACTTAAACCCTTCGAATCTTTAGGACCTATTTAACGTGAAACAAGTTGAATACAATCTGAAAACCAAAAATCTAGTGATGTTACCTCAAATAATGACGCAAACATATGGAACAAACTCGATTAAATTTAGAGATATCATCCTTTGAAATGCACTTACCGATGATATGAAAGCTTGTACTAATGTGGTAGCACTCGAAAAGAAAGTAATACGCTGGAAGGGGGAAAGTTGCAACTGTAAATCATGTAGATCAAGAGTTGTTTTTTGCTATCCTTTCTTTTTTTCGCACGAGTATTTTAGTAACTTAAGCTGGATTTAATTACTTACTGTTGGATGATGTCGTTGTAAAGAGTAATGAAAATGTATATTATAATAACTATAAAGAATGTGTTTATAATATAGAATAAACAGAACCGTTCACAAGGGGTCGGATCCAAAACTATTCCGACAGTCTTGAATCCTGTGTAAACGGCCCAGATAAATATCTTAATTATGGTTCTTTCACATTATAGACAAGTGCTTACGCTTTGGTCCGACATCCTATATCCTAACACTCACGGGTTAATTTTTGAAAGTGAATTTAAAATAGTCTAGATAGCTGACCCAAATGTATGGCGATTGAACCTAGTCCCATGTAAACGCAAGAACTATCCACACCAATATCCATCCAAATAGTCTTGGGTTTGTCCCGTGTAAACGGTGTCTTATACGATGCCCCTCGTTCAACTTCAGCTCAGTATACTACAATATCTTTTGCTCACCCTTTATCAATATGTAGCCTATCCCAATCATACCTTCCGCTGATTCATCTTCAAGTAGAGAGGATACAAGTCTTTGTGTTGCGGCAATATGTTAAATAATAGCCAACGAAAGCAATGACAACACAGTTTGAAATGAAACATCAATGAAGTTGAAACATCATTGTTCTTTACATCATTGGGTTGAGTCTGTTTAGTCATTGCATGTGGTAGTAAATTTTTCCAAAATATATCGATTGACATGAGTAATGTTTTTATTCTTGAAGCTGTATCTAGCATTTTCAAATGCAACCTATTCCGCACCTTTGTATTCGATGAAGACTGCTGTGATATTCTTTCTAATACTGCATTGATTTGAGCACCACCGTATTATGAAGAGCATGCACTATTAGCTCTTTTTATGACTTCTTACTGGCAAAATCGTAATAATAGCATGCTTGTAACAAGTTACAATGAAGTATTTGAGCGGTGGCAGAGGGTGCCAAGTTACGCTTGTTTCGCAATACAAAAAGATGCTAGTGTGAAAATTCTATTTTTCATTTTCCATCAAAACTGTCCTGCAAAGTGGAGTAAGTTTGTAAAAGTTGGTTCCCTAGTTTACCTTATAAACTGTCAATTTATGTAATTCAATGTAGAGGTTGTGGTATGAGAAATTTTACAGGTGGAGAATCGTCTGTTAATACTATGAACTTTACTACAACACGAAAAAGCGGTAACATTCTTTTGATATACTGAAAGCTTTTTTCGTCCGACACTCATGAGAGTATGAAACGTCGGATAGTGACCAAAAGGTTTACTGAAATATATAGCCAGATGCAGTTACATGTGATAGGATGCGTCTAATTGACCCCAAGAGTGACCAATGAGGACCTACTCACCATCGTTTACTTGAAGAGTCCAAATGAAAACAACGACTAGGTTTTGAGTTTTTATGTAAACAGATTCCAAAACACTTAAATGAAAAGATGAACTTGCTTGCCCCATGACCCGAAAATTATCATCTGTATATTCTGGATTTGTAGTTAGGTGTTGTCCTATGGCCAACTTACAACCAATTTTAGAATTGTGGTTTTTAAACATACGAGGTGGCTGTTTTCTTACGGTAGTACTTTTCTTCCTGATGCTGGTGGGCACATGTTCTTTTATTCTGTCTGCTAGTCTCTGCGTAGTGCATCCTACGTACCGAGCTCCACATTACCACAGAAATTCATAAACTGCGTAACTTTTTTGAGTGGTAGGCAAGCTATCTTTTTTAGTAGATGGTAGCATAAGTCTAGTGTTGTAAACTACACGGGACTTCACATCATAGAAACTAGATGTAATGGCTTTATCAATTTGGTTTTCAAACTTTGATGAAACATTACCAATCCAGGGTAGCTTTAAGTATACTGGGTACTTCTTTGGACCAAATATTTTTCTTCTGCAAAGTTTGTTAGCTTTTGATTAATACAAGAAAGTAGAAAATCTACTGGAAATCCGTGAGCAGTTGCTTATTCTGTCGAGCTCTGAGCTCAATCTAGTTTTAGAGCAAATCATAAGTATCCTGTGAACTAAAATTTTAATAAGACTACTCTTTCTTGTTTGGGCTAAAGGAATTCCAATCGATGTATTGCCCTGTAAACATTGGCTTCCTGTGAACACTGGTAAGAAATCCAGTGCCCTCTTTCTCTACCAAAACATCTAGAAAATTCAAGGAGTGTTTTTGCTCCTTATCTACTTTGAGTTGTAGAGCTGGATGTAGCAAGTTCAAATTTCTTGAAAGTGGTCACAACCCAGCTCGGAACCACAGATGACAAAACTATCGTCAACGTATCGATGTTTGGTATCACATGTAACCGCATCTCGCTATATATTCGAGTTAACCTTTTGGTCACTATCCGACGTTTCATAGTCCGACGAGTCTCGGATGAAAAGGTTTTCAGTATGTCAAAAGAATGTTGCCGCTTTTTCGTGCTGTAGATGGAGAATCCCCAAAACCTGAAACACTTCCTCTCTTGCGTATGTATGTGTGTGTGTG
>WIPJ01001849.1:1338632-1357925 GCA_018155075.1 Cassiopea andromeda
TGTGTGTGTGTGTGTGTGTGTGTGTGTGTGTGTGGTGTGGTGTGGTGCTGTACCTGCGAGTGTCTGCCAAATACGAAAGTCCTCTGCTCCACAAAATAATTCACCTTGAGTAAAATCTCAATACTTGCATTATTTATTGTCATATACTTGATTAGCTGCATAAGCAGAGAAATTGAGTAACAAAAATAATGATTAGAATACGACAATCAGCATAGTAAATACCTCTAATTTCATAAAGGGGCGGTAATTAGGTATTGTTCGCTATGTTTTAACGTTATCCTGTCGAATCTGCATATTCATATGGATCTGATCAAATATAAATCATATTCTCTACTATCACCAGTCCATGTCCGCAAGACATTGGTGCAAGAGCGTCAATTCGCTCGTGTGTCCTTCTCTGTGGGGTGATTGCTCTTAATTATTTGGAATCGCACGTGCGATCCAAAATTTGTGTATCTGCAGTAAAGAGTTTCTTGTTGCTGAAGTATGTTAAATGTCTCCTTTAGGATAAAACAAGATAAAGCAGAGTTATGAAAGCAAAATGTGACAGTCACTAGTGTTGCGGTTGCAACAACGAAGTCCCTATTTGGTATGTGCGATTGCACGCTTGACAGTGATGTTGGCACGGACGAATTTTCGCTAGTGCGGGGGATTTTGAATCTGTGTGGAAAGGCACACGTGCGATCATACGTGTCTCAGAGCATGGACTGTATCACAAAATACTGTTAAGCGCTAAACGCTATTAAGAGTCACAATTCAGCTTCTATTTCATTGCCAGCGCCACTATCATGGACATCTGTATTCTGCTCTGTTTCATTCTAAGAAGGCAGAAAAGCTAGTTATTTGAAAAGAACAAGAGATTACACTTAACAAAGTTTGATAAAGAAGAATCCTTAGAAGGTACACAAACAGTAGAGGCATAAAAGTCTTTGGACAGATTAGATAAAAATTTTCAAGCAATGTGGATTGACTGGAACACATTTCGTTACAGCATTACGTAGAAATTAGCTACAAAAGATCTGCAAACAATATGCAAGTATATTCAGCTAGGGTTTTGACAAGGGCAGTCCTACAAACAAACATGGATATGTAGCTCTAAGACCAGTCCCTAGGAGGACCAGTAGAATCCTTAGCTTTTTAGTTTCTTCTTCTTGTTTTTGATCATTAAATATAAATATATCGAATATTTTCATTTACATTAGTATATGTAATAGCTGGTAGGGTGTCATGTATAAATATATGGTATGATGATATGATACAAAGCAAAGGATCACATTGACAATGAGATGATAATGCAGTCCATGCCCTGAGACACGTGCGATCGCACGTGCGCGTGTCCATAGACGTACAAACTCCCCTACACTAGCGAAATTTCGCCCGTACTAATATCACTGTCAACCGTGCACTTGCACATGCCAAATGAGAACTTCGTTTTCGCAACTGCAACACTAGTAACTGTCACCTTTTGTATTCCTAACTCTGGTTTATACCGTTTTATCCTAAATGAGAAATTTGAAAAGTTTCAACAACAAGAAGCTCTGTACTTCGGTTATACAAATTTTGGATTGCACGTGCGATTTCAAATAACTAAGAGCAATCAATCGTGCTCTTGCGTTAATTTCTTCCGGGTATGGACTGATAATGAAAGTATGAAGCTGATGAAAAATCTTCCAATAATCTTTGATAGTACTTACCGATCGCATATAGAGGATAAATGTTATAATGAGACTGCAAAGAGATTCGGCCAAAAATCCTGATAGGAGAGCAGATATCCCCATCAGAGACCCATGAATGCTAAAACAAGAAACGAGAAGTAAGAAAACAATGATAATTTTAAAACATTCTCTCTTTATTTACTTTGGCTCCTCATAAGCATTGCACTAGCTACTCTGTAGCTATGCTCTAGCAAAAAGTAAGTGAAAATTAGATTGCTGGAAAGCTAGCCTAATTACCCTAAAAAAATCAGGTGGATGCTTCCATGGATACAGTTGAGATATGTCAAGCTCCTACTTGATAAAAAAATGGACAACTCAACATCCACCATTCCATGATGGTTAAGACAAATGTAAAGGTGGAAAATCATCCCAGCCAGAGCAAACCATTATTGTTGGCAACAATATCTTACATTATTATCAGCCAATCTGTCAAAACTGTATCCGAGACTCATATAATCTTAATTCTATCATATATTGTCTCTATTGAGTCAAATGAGTTGTGGAGCTATAATAATACATATTTTCCTTGGATCTTTACTGCTCATATTCCATTTTATAATGAATGGGTATCGCTTGGCATACTTTTGGCAGTTATTTCCCATCAGCCTCACATTCATTCTTTTTCAATATCCAGCTTTCGTACACGACTATATATCTATTTAGGTTGGCCATTTTATGCAAGCTTAATGCTGCGCAGTGCATTGTGCATTATGAATTCTGCCAAGAGCATACGCGACAAACAAATGTGAAATGTGGGCGTAAGCATAGGACATGAATTTAAAGCCCTGTTTAAACTGCTGTGGATCATTTTTTGCTTGGATCAAAAAGTGATCGCTAGCAGTGTATACGGGGCTTTAAAAAAGCCATATGTATGGAGCCTGATTCACTACTGGTCATTTTCCTAAAAGGATCAAAACTGGTACGGCGAACCGCAACAAATTCGTTATGGATTGCTACGAGTAGTGTAAACGGAAGGCCAATTCGCACCAAAAGTGGTGCAGAACATCAAGTGATCCATGGCAGTGTCTGGGCCAATCTGTGGCACACCAGTGCTTGTGTGAGGCAAAAATCGGTCTTTATTGCATAACTTTGATTAGTGGGAAGAAGAGAAGTAGAACTAACTGGCGATTAGAACACTCAATAAGGGTCATTGACTCAAGTTTGTGGTTCTGACTTTGGGCGGGGCAGTTACATCACAGCGATTGTTTTTATTCGCAATGAAAAGCCTACAACAACGAGTTACATACAACATTACCTACAAGCCAAACATTAATATACTACAATGACGATACCCCGATGAGCAATAACTGACTATCCCAGGGCCATTACATATAAAACATAAAACAAAACTTAAATTTAGATACGAATACTAGCTATATACAAAACAATAACTAAGGAGGAAAACTTGTTTCGCAGTTGATAGTGAGCTAGTGAACTCGAAAGGGTAAATGACAATCACCATGCTCCCTCATGTAGCGTTCACAAAGGCTATAATGTTACGCCGGTGCATGATGAAATGGGAGATCTAGTTGTGGCACTCGACATCAACTGCGAAACGTAGGTACGACACAAAAAAAGGGACGACGAAGGACTAATGACTTTTGCAATCGAGATTGATACTAGCTAAATCAACCAACTCGATCAGTTTTATGAATGAAATGTATGGTCAGTAGGAGAATACTCTTGTTACTGCTATCCGAAGTCTTTATCAACATACAGTAAGAGTTTTATTAAAATGATATTTGAGAGGTTGTTGATCTGGACAAATGGTTGTAACAACTGCGAGATTTCAGCGAGATCACGTCACTGAACATCAAATTACCGGGAAGAGCAAGAAAAAGTGTTCCTTATCCTCAATTCCATCATTAGTTGGACACAATGGGTTCAATGCATCCTTAAAAATGTGCTTAAATTTGTGGAAGTTCAATTTTAGAAGCTCTTAAAAACTGCAACAGACGGTCTTCGTTTTATTTCAGGATCACAGCAACATCATAAGAACTGAAAAAGTGACAATATTTCTGGACTTTGTACCGCATTGGTGGTAAAGACTGAAAGTGTGAAAATGTCTACAAAATGAGTAAGATATGTTCAGGAATTCGGGATGAAAAAGTATGTGCGCTACCTCACACTTTTTGGGAGATATGTTCCAAAGTGATACAACGACCGACAAGAAGAGGGCGAGAAATTTTTGTATTAACAATCACTCGGAAACGATATCAGATGACATTAGAGAAATGTAGGTCTATGCGACACTCCATTATAAAATTGGGTTTTCCAATGGCACAATCAATGCTCAATTTGAGTATGTCTGTCACGTTAACCTGATGTCAGAAAAAATCCCCATCAAAGCTTGACAACTCGTCTCTTGCTCCCGGCGCTCATCAAGTCACAAATAACAGTGGTTTTGGAGAGACTCTCCACGTTTCTTTAGTGGGATGTAGACGGATCCTTGACTAAAATAGGGATTGGCACAAATTTTGGACAACTCAAACTGGTACAAAATGTGTTGTTCTTTAGCTCCACAGCACATTTCAGACTTGATGTAATCGACGAACATCATATATGAGATGACATCACTGGGAAAGGCTAGTTCATAGAGGGTGTGGGTTTCACGGGTGACACCTTAAAGTACGTCATAATGAAGTCAAAAAGTGGAAAAATTGCACAATTTTCACATTTCTAGCAATAACTTTGTCATGTGATCAGATAAATAACTTCTGCACACTTCATCAGATAAAGCAGCCAAAGCTTTGCCATTTGATGTAAAGCAATGCATGATTGGGCGTGTTACTGGTGTCAAAGTTACGTTAGGATGGGAACACTTCTTTAGTTTTTAGGCTGAACAAATTTGGTGTACGTGAAGTCAAATCTCTTGTGAGTGGCAGCTTATGAATTTTGCTATTTCTGAGCCTAAATTGGTAAACACTTATGTGTACCAACTCAATCAACAACAGTCAATGTTACTACTGATATTTCGTGTTGTAAATGAAGAACCCCTAAAAACGCATATGCACAGGTAGATGCTAGATTCTTCTTCTGGATGAGTTGAATTTTTTTACTACGGGTAACTCTTTACTACCCCCAAAGGGGTTGTAGCAGTAACACGAAGCACAATCTTCATCTTTGCTGTTTTGTTTAGGCAAAGCTTCTTAGGCAACTGTGTTGTTAGGGCTTTGGCTGCATATATATCGTTAAGGGTTTAATGGGGTACAATGTTACTTCAATTCTATGTATTGGCTTCGGCTGTACCCGGCCTAACGTACTGTTTGTATTTCAATTCATACAGGTTCATGTTATTCACATAAATCCTGAAAACCAATAGCTTCTCTGCGGCCTCAAACTAACCGGACACTCAACTGCTTAGTATTTGAGTATCTAATTGGTTGCTTTTCATTCGTATTTCCCTTCAGCATAGCGGACAATCTTGATTGGCTGTTGGCGAGCTCCACAGTTGGGGAATCTTCTCGGCTTAATTTCTCCTCAGTTTCTAATATGCTTTATAAACCAGTGGTTCCCAAATTTTCAAAATATTTTAAATGGCGGTCCCCTAATACATGCTTTTTCAAAATGAGCGGGGCAAGTAGAAAGCTTTTCACATCCCTCAATATTTAGGAAACTCAGTGAAGTTTGTCCATATGTTGCAGAGCTATCTTATTTTCTATTGGCCCAATTCTGTAGATTTGTTCTTATGAATTTAGTAAATGAAAGAAAGTATACGCCTCTATCAAAGAGCTTGATGTGAAGAGGATAGGTGTATGGGGGCGAGGCCTAAGAAAAGTTTTTGAAACCACGCCCTTTGCTTTAACGTAAAATGTATTTCCCAATATTAAGCTTGCTATGGGCGACAAAGAACTCTGATATTTCGTGGGAGCTTTACAGAGATTCTAACCTTTGATATTCAAAAAACGGGGAGGTTGTCCAAAAATGCCAAAATTATCCATTGTCGCGCAGTTGTGTTGCTGTTGCTGCTACCCGATTTATGGATTGGATCGTAAAATCATTCCGTTTACAGTAGGCAGTATATTTGAGAAGAGGAATGGAAACAAAGCCAGCAAACATCAACTGAAATAACCAACAAGAAAACACCAGACGGAAACAAAATTGATCATACGAAGCAAAGTACACAGAAAGTGCAGCGTAATTGGAAAAATTCGTTAATTTAGGACCAAACGAGAGGTCATGACGTGAAAACGGGAGGCCAGAAACCTGGTTTGAAAAAGGGGGGTTTCTGGCCAAAGCTGTAGAATTGGAATCTCTAGCTTTATACAAGAAACGGCGCATGGAAGAAAGTACCTTGGTCATTCATCTTTGAATTTGACTCAGACTATCTTCATATTGATTTTCTTTTATAATCTCTTTTATCCGCAGATAGGTATGTCATCGGCAATTTAAGGTCATCTCTCATTAGGTGCAAGATGTACATCCCGATTATTCAGTTGCAATAAGTACACTTTCACAGAAAAATACCAACAGAATGTGAAAGCATAAGTTTGCATTTTCGAGGTTTATAGCTTTGTGCTAAAAAGGGTCTACTATAAATTGTAAGCTTCAGCAGTTTCATGCGGTCCTACCAAAACCCTTCGTAGTCCCCCAAGGGACCGGGGACCCCGGTTTAGGAACCACTGATATAACCTATCTGCTAAAGAATAATTGGGGTTCTCAATTCAGACAAGTTAACCTCTGCAGATAATGAATCCTCTTCTTATGCAATCGCACAACTTTCATCCGATCGTACCTGAATGAAATTTACAGCGAAAAAAGGAGAAAAATTGCTTCATAACAGAGCGATAACATCCTATGAAACACAAATATCAGACCGGGATAATGTAAATCAATATTCATTAATACGATAGAGCAAGAAAAGCAACATTTTTACTAACAATGGCCTCTTTGGTATTTGGTATCAATGACAACTTGCTACAGACAATATCATATTAAAGGAAGGGACGCCGAAAATCATCACAGATATTGCTATTTGGCTTTCAATAATTATATGAAAAGTGAAAGGTGAATACTCAATGGCAAAAACTGTGATTAGGAGTTCTTGAAATCTACAAATTCGCGTTTTATAAAAACCAAAGATTCTTGAACAGTACTCAATAAACTAAGGAGTACTTACCCTAGTCTTGGAAGAATAAAAAGCATTGCAACCAATACAATTAGCCTTGCTGGTATGCTGGGATACAAGTAGTTTGTATTCTTTTGGGCAACAAACATCCCAGTCAGAACAGCTCTATTTGCAACTGCAAAATGAAAAACAATTGAACCAAGGATCTGCCACTAAACGAAAAATTTAGACATCCCAGAAGTGCTACACTAAACAACTCTGACACGAAGACAGTTGAAATCCCATGACAGGAAATTAGATGACAGACTTTCTCGGGATGACCAATATGAAAGCATCAAAAACAACGTCTAACAGCTTTTCCTTTTTATATCAATTACAACTAACAACAACAACAACAACAACAACAATAGGTAAATAACTATAATATAATTTGCTGTCCATGGCGTAGGAAGTCACAGGGCCATAGAGCCTCCACCAAAAACAGCACTTACAATTTTCACAAATACACTCTTTCTATAGGTATAAAATTCATAAAATATTGAGGCTCAAAAGAACATTGAGGCTCAAAGGAAAATAGCTGTCTCGGTTATATATTCCTATAGAGAAAAGAGCGCACTATTCATTTGCAGAATGAAAAAAAAGAAAAAACAACAGGAAAAAGGACAAAAATACGAACAATCAAAAACAAGGCAAGAGTAGCTAAGTTGCTAAAGTGAATCCATGAAATTACTTTAATTTGATCAAGATAACCTGTTTAATTTTTAAATGTAGTCAATTGCTGCTTCTGTAATCATACTGTTTTCGACAAAAGTCAGATTATAGCTTCCACATAGAAGTAAGCTACATAAAGTTATTGAATCTTATCTAACGGCTTTAAAAAGATCTAAGAACATCATTTCACAATTTTCCCACAGTATACATCGATTAAGATCCATCTTCGTTGTGCGGATGTTCAATGGGAGAGTTAGGGGTGCCGATACAGGGGGGCACCCAGGGGCAGCCCCTCCTGTCCTAGCTGATGGGGATCAAGAATGCCTATTTCGTCAAACCAGGAATTTAGACGAGAGAATATTGTAAAGTTCATTCCTACGGTGAAAGTAGCATGAAACTTTCAAACTTAGAAAATTCTATATTACAGTCTTTATTTCACTTCAGGTGCTTTGTAATTTAGCAGCTTATATTTCTCGTTAGTTAACTCTCTTAGAATATAATTACTTTCTATTACCCTGTTAGTTCTGTGATTTTCTTCGAAACAGCTTTTTAGCTCAAATGTAATTAAGGAAATATTCCAAATATGCTCAGCCAGGAACATGTGGATAAAAGAAGACAGGATTCGTATACTTTCTTTAACACATAAGGTGTACAATAGCACAAGCAATTTCTCCCTAGCATTGTCATAAATTAAAGATTTTGCGCTTCTGTCGCAACTGGTCAATCGTCTTATGTTGCCCCATATGTGAGGCAAAATGAGACACTTCATAAATGCATGTTCACAGCTCTTAAAAACATAAATTTACTAGTTATATCCAAAAATGCCTTCAGAGGCGGGGCAGGAGAAATTTAACCCAACAATACTCAGTAATGTTCTGCTTATTTAGATAGCTAAATAAGTACACTCAGGGTACAAAAGTATGTACACTATGGGCCAAAAATGCGGATTAAAAAAGGCGGATAAACTTTTCGTAACGTTTGGCTTGTTTCCCTACAGAAATGATAGCTGACGTGATCAAAACGAATTCATACAAAAATACATGCCTCTATTTGCAAAACATAACAAGCTTTTTCAATTATTCTTTTACAGTTTACAGAAAATTAGGAAAAATAAATAAGATTGATGATTGTGAATTGTCAGACTATCAAAACATAGCACTAAAACATTTGAGTTTTATTAGTATTTCATATTTTAATGTTGGAAAGTAAATTGGATGCAAAAGTTTGTAATATGTAAAGATTTCAAACAAAATTCAACAGAGAGGTTCATTGGAGCAACAAAGGGGATGTGACCGTCTAAAAGACAATTGAATATATGAAAACAAGCAGATTTCATAGATAAAAGAGATTCCTAACTATGGCTAAGATAAAATCTGCAGTCTCTGACTATTTGTCCATCAGAGCAACCATCAATACGACTTACAAAATAAAAGTTGCCTCAAAATACTGTTCAACTGCTGTTGAACAATGCTGAAAAACAAAAAAACCTAACAAAGAAAATGATTGTTTTTCGTGGTAGAATTGGGTTTAATTATATTATTGTCGCATTTTGTCCCATGTTGATGACTGAAGAAAGAAAGATAAAAAGCATAAAATTAGGTATATAATCATGCTGCCAGGCTGTAAGTAATAGACACATCTGATAGTAACATCTGATTGCATTTGTAAATTTTGGAGAAGTTGCTCTTATTAGTCAGCTAAATGGAATGAAAATACAAAATGAATGTCAAATACATACCAGGAATTGGGAAGAAGCTAAACACATGTAAAACTAGAACTGCCTCTCTGATTATCTCTTGATTCACATTGCTCACTTTAGCTAATATAGCAGGAGCAATTCCTGGTATCCAAAAGAAAACTACCATCAACTGCACAAAACGAAATACAATATACAGATAAGTCTAATATCTGGTATCTCGAAGTATGAATATCCAAATAGAATTGCTCTTCCTATGATTTAACAAATATAAGACAATAAACAAAACTCGAATTAAACACTTGAATTTTGTATATCACAAGGGTAACCAAGAGAGTGATGTGTAATAATTAGATTTTATGAAAAGAGAGCGATAGCGGGGTAAGGGGCTCAACAGGAAGAAGAGACACCTAAAAATCATAGATTATTGAGGTCTCTCTGAGAAAATTTTAAAAGTTATACAGGGTGTCCACTGATTTGAATTTGAAATTCGAGCCAAATTTTCAGAAAAAGTTATCTTTTTCCAGCCTTTTGGGCAGAAAGAACACACTGTTTTCCAGCAATACCATGCATTTTGATATGAAATTCCAGCCATTGAAAATGTGATCCGACAATTGCCACAAAATATTGAGTGACTTTAAAATTTCCAGTATATTGGAATTTCATATATAAGTTCAATGTCATCCAGTAAACCACCACTGGAGGGTAAGGATACATCAACTACCTTGGTAAAACACAGGGAAAACTACCAATCCTGAGTCGACTTGGTGAAAAAAGGCCTGTCTCACATGCAACTGAAATATCTTTTCTTCTCTAATCCTGTTTCTCGATAAGTTCGTTTTTCATCTAGTAATGCCATTAATTATCATTAGGTCCAACAATAAAATTTCAGCTTTCCACCCTAAGCAGGAGAAAAAACTATGGATGTCCAGCTTTTCCAACCAAATTCTGAAAAAAGGCTCATTTTCCAGCTTTTCCAGCCGGAGTGGACACCATATTATTGCTTCTGCTACTCAACTATTGCTTTCCCGGGGGATTATTGCTTAGAAGAACGCTAAAGGGAGCTTAATGAAGAGGGCAGATTATAACAGGGGGAGGATTAAGAACAATTCTGATATATGAGAAAATTCTCAATAATTTTCAAATATTAGGTTTCTACATCATTAGCTAGCCAGTTTCGTGCGGATGAAGCTCACAGCAAAACAACCAAAATGGCTTTTATATAGAACTGTTAAATACAGAACTTTTTTCATGTACAGTAAGACAATATTTCAATTTGATTTTTGATATGTTGGAAAGTATTGCTTATGAAGCGTGATCAAGCTTAGCCTATTTACTTTCTTCAAGCTTATTTAATTTTGGTTCTATCATTTAAAAGGGCCTAATAAAGAAGTGACATAGTAAATGAGTCAGCTCGGTATTTGCGCAAAAATAAGAAAGTAGAAGTTTTAAATCAATAACGTTAAGGTAATCCCTAAAATTACGAATTTTTGACGTCTGTAAAGAACATCGTTTTGGATGCAGAGCATCTACTATCAACACTTGCATTTCTATTAGACATTCTGACCAACTTCCGAAATAATGCTACATAAAAAAGGCTCAAAAAGCAGCCCTTTTAAAACAAATATCTCAAGCATTCAGCTTAGATAATTGAGTTCTGCAAAAGTTTTTAGTATAATTCAACAAAGCCACTACTAGTACATTGAACTACTTGCTAAAATATTCGAGGTGATAGTCTGACTTACCATACATGAAGTAAGAAAACAGCACAATTGAAATATTCTAATGTTCTTGATTGTAACACTTGCTTCACCTTCTCGTACTTTCTATGGATCAGTTAAAAGAAACCAATTACATTACATCAAAGCATAAAACAGAAACAGCTACAACACACTGCTGCCATAAAAGTGAGAAGTGGCGTATTTTCAACCATACTTTTACATAACAATTCTAAATCCCCACTCTTTAAGACCAGCTTATATTGCTGATGAAAGCCACAAAATGAGCAAAATTAAATCTCAAAATTAGTTTCTATAACCTTATTGGAGATCTACATTAGAAGCTTCGATTAAACTTGCTGAATAGCTTATTGGCATTCTAACAGAGGTCCTAGTACCAAATGAGCTAGACAAGATCCATACTCTTTATGGATGCTAATCTATCTACTATACCTGATAATTATCAAATACAATCCCTCTTACTAGTTGCAATTACCAACTGTAACATCAGAGTAAAAACAATCAAGCGAATGTGGTAACAAAAGCGAAAATTTAAGTAAGAAATAGAGACCATTTTCTAACTTGGCATGGAGCTGATTTAAAAGATATGGAGTTGATTATCAGATGATATTTAAGGTCCACAAGTTATTACATGCTCCTAAATAAGACAGCTAACCAAGAAGTTTCATTAAGCAATGAAATACCTATTTGCTACAGGTCCAGTTCTGTTTTGATCATCAGATCATAGCAAATAAAAATAATTACGTAATATCATGAAGAAAACAGCACTTTACTTTGATGAATGCAGGTTCAACCGATCTCAGGGTATTCAACCAGCCATATGGTAGATGCCCAATTGGATAACAAACAGATAAAACAGCCACTCCCTAAACAATTATAAAGTCACAATGTAATATTAGTTAAAAAAGATCCTTGTATGAATGAAGCATCATAGGGATTACAAAAGTACAGATCCTCAATACTAATCGCTTTTGTACGTCTTGGAGGTACCCATTCCCACGAACGTATGTACTTTTTAATCATCACCAACTGTCAAAATATTGCAACCCATTGCTTATCTCACTATTTTCAAAGGTCAAAATGTACCCGACAATTTAAAATTTTCTCATTTTTGTATAAAATAATCAATTGAAAATGATCTTGTGTGTATAATCTCAAAAGATAGTCTTACTTATTTAAAATACTTTGCAAGTGCAGTTGAACCTTGATAAGTCGAAATATCTGGGAAAATAAGAATTTGGACACCATCCGACGTTTCATACTCTGACGAGTGTCGTACGAAAAAAGCTTTTAGGTATGTCAAAAGAGTATTGCCGCTTTTTCGTGTTGAAACAAGAACTTGTTCGACTCATCGAGGTTTACATCTCTGGAGGATGAATTTTACTTCCAAAATGCCCCCCATATGACTTGGGCTAAGAGGTGGATATTCAAGTAGAATTTTGACCACTATAGTCTATGTGGGCCATAGTAGCGCTTTGTTGAGACTATATCTCTAAATTGTATAACTGATTCAACGGAATTCAACGAACACAGATCGATTCGAGAAAAACGCCAGACATCATTTTACGTATATTTCAATTCCGTTTTAATTCTACCAAGTTCTTTCCCAATCTGAAATGTTAGCCTAAATCAACTCTAATATAAGCTACTTTTAATTACTACACGTGTTACTTCCCAACCAACCAAATTCAAAGATTATACAGACGTCAAAAAATTAACTTTACTCATACATAGGCTAAAAAACAGGAAACATAGTCACTTGCCGCGAGCAGCAAGCATAGGCACCGCCATTACGCATACTCTACTTAAAATATTTAGCAACACAAAATCAATATTCTAAAGACTAAATAATTAGAAAATACGCACGTATGCTGAAACGAAATAAACAAGATGAGTAATAAAAAGCGCGAGACATAGCGCGGGTCAGTGGAAACCCGAAACGCTTTTTTATCTATGAAAGCCAAGTTTTGAGGCTGCCCAAGGCCATTAAATTCGTTGGATCCTTTCGTAACTACATGTGGTAATGACAAAAATTTCATGAAAATTCCAAATCATTTCATTTTGATGATTGAGTGAGTGTTTTGTGTACCAATGCATTGTCTACACCAAATAAGTCACATTAAGCAATGACCATAAAAGGAAATTAGATACCAGATCCTCAATTTTTCGACAATTATGTTTCTTTTTAATAGTGAGTCACTCTTCAAATGAGTTCTTAACCACCTTTCTTGGGCCATCTAACACATGACATGCCTAAATGTCCGCCAAAACACTGCTTGGTCAAATGTCCCGTAATTCTCTCATTGGCAATTTGAAAAAGGGTAGCAAAGGAAAACTTGCAAACTATATTTTATTGCCTGAAAGCAGATGCCTCAAGAAGCAAATGCTCATTTAAAGTGAAAGGGCAAGCAGTAAATTTGAACAACGGAGATGAAGTGCAAGCCCCGTGGCAATTGAAAAATCATCATGAATTCCCTACAACATTCAAACTTTTTAATTTGGAGGTCGTACGGATTTTGTGACGATTTTAATGAAACAAACGGATATATAGTATATTTACCTGTTAAGATAAATCTATTAAATGTTGATCCAGATTGCTGACAGTACTTTTTCGATCGCATTTTCTTTGAATTTACTAATCTTCTTCGACTTAAGTGGAGTTATTTATTGAACGGAGTTAGCAATTTATTCGACTTATCAGTAGTTCGACTTATCCGGTGTGTTTTCTGTACATACAGCACACCAAACCCAAGGGAAATGGGAAAATGTTCGAGATCGTAGAGCTCGACTTAACCTGTAGTCGAATTATCGAGGCTCAACTGCATTTACTCTACAGTGCCTAATTGCCGTATCCCCGCTAATTCATTTTTGAACATTTTCCAAACGCCCTAATCTCCTATTAGGACCGCCCAATTATTAGTTTTGCGCAAAATTTTTTCAAACCATGATCGAAACAGATGTTTTAAGCATATCTTCTTGTCTTGTGCTTCTTACGTTCTCGCGACCATAGACACCTGACTTATGAACATAGACCGCTTCGTAGTAGTATTCTCTCAAATTTCCAAAAAATGTCTTTTCACCCCTCGCTTATTCAGGCCCACCCCCGCTTAGTAAATTCTTGCAGTGTTTCCAACCCACCCCCGCTTATTCCGACCCCTCGGAAATTAAGTACTTAAGCGCAGTGTTTGATCATTACAGGAACTCAAACACATCATATGAGGAGGCACCCTCCCCTTGTACATTTTCGTACATTAACCCCAAAAAGTTTCGGACAAAAAAGTTTCGGCATTAAACCGTGTCCGACAGCTTTTTCGTCCAAAATTTTTCGTTCATCGAAGTTTAAAGCTGCCGAAAGTTGTAAGCCCTTGTACAATATCAGAACCGCTCATTCTCAGTACTGAAAGAGAATGAAGGTAATGCAGAGGATGGCCCTTACTTTCTTGGCTTTTGTTAGATAGGCCAAAGCAATCCATAATAGCAATGGCTATTCTTCGCAATTATTCTGTCTTACAACATAGCACGGCAATAGGCACAAAACTTGCTGACTAAACTATTTGTGCATAGAAGCTGCAAAAAGCTGAAAAAAGAAAATGCAGGGTAGCCTCCAGCCATTCTGAGGAAATGACAGCTTTTGACAAGATCTTCGACGTGTAAGCAAGTTGGGGATAACGTACGCAGGCCAGCAGTTTACGCTTAGAAATCCAATCGCGCATGCGCATTTTCCCGCTTTAGAGTACTATGAATATGCATGTACTCAAGATTCGAGTTAGCCGATGCTCTGCGCAAGAACTGTTCTTGTATTCTTTTCAAAGGGTAATATTGCTTGCTGTCATTGTTCAGTGCTACCTTGGTCAAACCTATTCCCATTCCTTGGTGACATTGACCATACCGATGCATTGCCCATATTCTTCATTATGCCTCCCTCTCTCCCAGCATTGCAGTTTAATATCTCGATATCGTCGCGTTGCCTCATGGGATGACCTCTGTCGGATAGGGCGATCGTTTATACTATACCGGATAGCGTCACAACATTACGGCATGACTTTCATATCACCTACAGACCGAAGTGACTTTCCCTCTGATTTGAGGAGCGTCTCGTACTGGATAGGTTTGGCATGATGTAAATGGTACCCCTATCCGGTACAAAACTCGCGGCGCGACGATAGCTATCCGGTATAGAGTAAACGGGGCCATAGACAACACAAGGGGTTGGAAGATGTCTTTATATTTGAATAAAGAGGACAGGCGTCTAGGCGATTTATATACGAATTGCAATTTAGTATCAGGGTAGTGACGTTTTATGAGTTTGGTACTATTATTACGTATTTTGAAACTGAGCTGACCTAAATATGGAATGCAGAAAACAATGCACAGCTTACCATGTTCAGAGTTAAGGAGCTTACTAGTGGGGGAAACCATTAATTGAGAAATCTTTTTAATGACGTTATCAATTTGCTGTAATGTTATCTACAAACTCTAATGCTATCTGAGAAACTCTAATGAATCTATAAACTTTGGAAAACGCAGTCTGATAATGAATTGAAGAACCGGGGCCACGACGAAAATTACAATCAATCAAAATATCCCATTTTTCATCACATCTTTACTTATATCTTTAATCAACACTACTATCGACATTATCTATAAACCTTGCAAATGAGACACAGTGGCGGCATTTGGTACGTAATGAGAAGTAAAGAGGAGAAAATGAGCAGAATCGACTGGTACTACTGTTGCGAAACTTTCGTTTTCTTTTCGTTTCTTTAAGGAACACTTTTTGTTTATAACAAGTAAAAATGAATCTAGATTCGAATTCCAATAGGTGCCGAAAATATGAGAAATAGGCCGAAATTTTGTCCAAAACAGTGAAACTTATATCCGAAAGTTTTTTTGCCGAAGTTTTTTTCCGAAACTTAAAATTCCGAAGTTTGCGATGTTAATGCACGCTTTTTTGAGGACGTACTCCCCCGTAAGAGGGTACGCACCCTTTGAATGGTCCCGGTCAATAATGATAGAATAGGAGGGAATTTGCATTACCACTGGTGGTGAACAAATGAAGGATGGAATTCATTATTACATAATAAAAATATGAGAATCACAAGAACAAGGCAATTATGAAAAAATGGAAAACAATTCTCAAAATACACTGGTCATCGACTATATGACCAAGTCAGAATGAAACCCAACTGATATATGCTTTTGCGCATGCCCAGGCTGGTGCAGAAACTACAGCATGAGTGAAGATCACTTCTTTCTCGCAAATGCAACATATTACTAGTAACCAGACCTATATGAGCATCAGAGAAACTGAATCTTTTGCCATGTCCATACTTCAAAGATATGGATCTTAAATCAGATACATCAACTACTAGTGTTTCATTGTTAGCGAGAGATGAAATGATAGACTATGCATTCAAGTATAATGGAAAACTCAAAAGCAATGATTTAGTTGTTGAAATCCTACGCAATCAAGTTACTTCACTGTCCAAATGACTGTTTTTTATCTTTAAAATAGTTTATTCTTTCCTTAAGTAAATGATGAAGGCGAGGATAGCGAGGATGATAGAGAATTTTGATGCTCTTGCTAAGGAACAACGAGTACTAAGAATGACATATTGCCTATAACTAAGCCTTGTCTTAGATATTTTATAGCGCTCATCAATATCTTCCATTACTTGACAAAAATTTTATTCGAAAAAACAGCGCGCACAAACGAGGATACGCACGCGATCAGCAGCGCACGTCTGATTTACTCATTGAAAGGTCTGATACTCTTGTGTCCTTTGCTTCAGGACCTGTTACTACAAAACTGTCAAGATAATTCAGTAAAGCATGGCATACATATGTATCCTACATGCATTATGAGTCTTAATTGCCCAATAGGGCAGAATTTCAAACGAATATTCGTTACCTACCCTGACAGCCTTTTCACGAGTGACTCCTCCTAAGCGGTCTCTTGCAACAAATAGATTGATAATAGGCCTACTGATTCTTTGGCACAGTTGAACCAGCGCTAATGGTCCCCAAAAAGAAAGAATTCTTCTAAAGCTAAGCTTTCCTCTGGCAGCATTCTAGAACAGATCATAAAATTCCCCACAAAATCACTAGTTAAAACATAAAACGCAAAAACATGCATTCTACCTTCATATAAAATAGGAATATAATCTAACAAGGAAAAGACTTTCACCAGATTTAAGGGCAAGTTTGTTGATGCAAATAAAATTTCAAGAAGGATACAAATAATATTATCTGACAAAAAACACGAGCAGAATTAGAGTGATATACCTCTAACCCATCAACTGCTCTATTAGGATGTAGCTGGTGGTGGATGCACTTATAATAGGCAACCAAGACAGTCAGTAGTCTTGCTAGAGTACCAACATACGTTGCTACAACTGGTATCAGAATTGGCATTGTTCTTGACAATCTTGTGTTTAACATGATAACAACTGTGACGACCTAATGAAGAGAACGAGATAAAAATATGTAATATCATAAGAAAATATGCTACGTCATATTGAGATAAGATGGAGTCCCGTACGCTTTGGTCCATAATGGTGTGTCTGTTAGAGAGGGCACCTATTTTGGGCCATTGGTATGTGAGTAAGGGTGGGTAGTTCTTTTCCTTGCTGCCTTCATCTCCCTACTGCCACTGCCTGGTACCCATTACTTGCTGGGCATTAAAAATAAAGAGAATTCAATCAACGCGAGAGCGTGCTTCAAACGATCAATCTTACGCACAGTAGACAAGAGTTCTAACCACAGTGCTGCCCACTCATGTAAAAGCTGACCTCCATTGCAAACGTTTTAGTCGGTGACCAAAGCCATTAATCGCTAGGGCTCTTAATCTCACATCACAATAGGCCGCTGTGGTCGCTTTGAAAGTCTCATTCAATTCCATTTTTTAATGATCACCTAAAACTCATCAAATTGTTGCAAATCGCTGGAGTGCTTTGCATCGCGACAAAAGCGATTGCAATGGAGGTCAGCCTTAATGGCATATAAGAATTGATCAAAGTCCACCATTGGTATACAAAGGGACAGTTCACATGCTACTTCACCAGTAAGGGGGGTCCTTAGAAATTCTAATGCATGACTGTAGGGGAGGGAAGGAAGGAAGAAGTAAAATGAAAAATCAAAAAGCATTAGAGGAGGCTGATGATGCTGATGACATGAATTGCCATTCTTTGACCATCAAACTGCAGGAATTGCTTTCAGTTGAATATTGCATGACGGACAATGAGATACAAAATATAATATTAAAATAACAAAAGGCTAGACTGAGAAACCAACATGGAGGATACTCTCAAAGAAATATTACTGTGTCTTACATCCCTTATCATTTGGCAAATTCATATAAAAACTCAAGGTTTGGTATAGCTCCAAGACTATCTAGAAAAAATTACTGAAAGATATAAAGGAAAACCACCTAGAAGACCGATACACCCGCGTTATCCAAAACTTTCTACACACAAAATGAGTGTCTCTTGACCTCTAATTTTTCATTTCTCTATTAAATGTTTGTCACTTTATCACTAATGCTCTTCGGGATAGCATGATGTCGTCAAACGTATAGCAGCTTCCAAGGAGCACTACTGTTTTCGTTGTATACATATCCTTCTAAAAGCTCTGTTTCTTTAAAGTATTTACTCGTGTATGGAATCCCATGATCGGCTGTAGGCTACGTATTCCTCCATTTGGCATCTGCAACCTCCTCCATTCGCTCGGTAATACTTTTCTTCTGCCATCTTATGAATCAACAAAATCTGACGGAGAGTCATGTGCATTTTCCATTAGGCAAAGGTAGTTGTAAAGAGTAAAATATGCCAATGTATATATTTCAACACTATGAATACTGCCTTCTAATGGCGTGCTAAAAAGTTCTCCAGTGAGCTAAAATGAAACCCAATGCATTTTTAGAACATGACGAACTCTTAAATGAGGGTAGATATATGTTCTTTCTTCCTCACTTGCATATCTTCAAGGAAATGGTCTCACTAACCAAGCATTTAGCGGGAATACTTCATACCTAAATAGCAAGTAGAGCAAAGAACTGCTCATGGTTCTTTCAGCTTTCCCTCTGCCGGCGCATCAAGTTTATTGCCTTCAAATACTTCCCTTTTCGTGAATTTACAAGTACCCCAGTATTATTATTGCTACCATATTGTCCAAGATCAAACAATCTGAAGCCAGAGGCGGCGCCACGGGGTGGACTGGGGGGGACGTGTCCACCCCACTTTTTTCAAAAATCGATTTTGTGATTCGCCTAAATTCGATGAGAAAATGGGGGGGGGGGTAATCAGTCATTTTCCTTTTCTTCTTAGAGACTTTCAAGCTGCTTTTTTGTTCTTTCTTATTGAGGAA
>WIPJ01001849.1:1359131-1407881 GCA_018155075.1 Cassiopea andromeda
GAGCGTGACATGGCAGACAGGATAGAACTCGACAGCCTTGTAGATAAATTTAAAGCAGCTGGTAGCCGAAAGCTGCCGTTATGAAAGTGTACAGCTATGATTGTAATATTATAAGTCAATCACAATACGGGACCAGTTTTTACCAGTTTGTACCAACATTTTCTTAATATTGTAATGGCGTCTTATTAATGTTGCATCTTAAGTTGATAATTTCGTTATCGTTCAGCTTTTTGCTCTTCATTGATTGTTTTATCTCTGCCAAAATGAGGATATTATCTTTCATTTTATCCAGAAAAGGGCGTTTCTCGGCACTCGAAAGGGCGTTTTCCGGCACTCTAAAGGGCGTGGTCCCAAAAAAATTTTCTGAGTGCCAGCCCCCAAACCCCAAATTTTTATTCGCTTCGCTTGCTTGTCCACCCCATATTTTGGCGGCTGGCGCCGCCCCTGTCTGAAGCAATTGCTTGCATCGCAAATTGCTAAAAGAGAAACGCTGAATATCCTTTATAATTATGGCAAATGAAGCCAAATAATTCTGAGCATCGAATTCTTATACGCTAGCCTTTCTACAACCGATAACAAAAGGCACATTCTTGACTTCTTCAAACTGTTTGGAAATATTTAATCAGTCTTCTTGGCTTTTTGTAGGAAGATGTATCTCTCCTTGTCCATGTGAAAAGAATAGCATATTAGCTACTGTGCATCACCAGTTGCCAGATACAACAATGGTATAGTTAGTCGCTCAGTTGCTGGGATCCACTTGTCACAATTGCTAAATTTTTTGGGTCACAGCCTGCAATTTTCCAGAAGAACGTCAAAACAATTGCAGATATTACTATTACCAATTTCAGGCACTTCATGCAAGCGTGCTAGCCTTGACTACAGCTGGCTCACCAAATTTGCAGTTGCTCTTTATATAATCTTATACGAGGATGGCAATGCTTTATTCACAAATAACATTTGCAACAAAAGAAGCAGCAAGCAAGTAACACATAAGGTAACACAAACTGTGACATACCTGGACAATATTGTCAAGCAGCGATGCACCACCCACAGTCAAGCTGTACTTAAAACGAAGAAGGACACCAGTATGCAGCCAGGCCTTAAATATCATAATATATGATCAACAAAGAAAATAAGAAAGGAAACAGAAGCAGTTGGTATGGAATGTGTGTGCGCCTCTGCGCAATTCAAAACTGTGAGCAATAGTCCATGATACAGATTGTACTATAAAAATAAAACATGATATTTCACATGGTGTATGTCTTTGTAGCTTCCAATCAGATCGCAACAAAAAGGTAGAGAAATGCACCATATTTCACAGTGTAAAAATTGTATCATTGCTTAAAGCGTGGAGTTCGAATCGGCATAAGAGATAGGAATGCATCCTTAAAAGTTGAGCTCATCTCAGCTTTTCCTAACTTGAAGGGGAAGTAGGAGATATGATCAAACAAACATTCCTATGTGATCATAAGTGTACCAGTAGCATTGCATGATTAGGAAGAACCTCCACTGATTACAATGACATGAAAACCATACATAAGATGCACTTCTAGCTCCAAGTTAAAGCTTCAAAAAAGAGTTGGTTCCATCTCTTAAAGTGCATTAGATCAAAGCATGGCATGCTTTGCAATTTTAACACTAAGTTAAGAAAGGTTTTTTACACATATAGCTGGCTATAAGTTGAATTTCTTTTACCTAAATGACACACTTGGCAAAACATTCTCTTGTTTAATCAATCAAACTAATCTCCCAAAATAACATAGAGATATTGCTTTGGATTAGGTGGTCTTTTCTTTTTCCAAACATTTTTGTTGCAAAAATTTTTGTCTGTTGGCTTGCTACATTCACAACATTCTAACTATTATATAGGGAGATCAAAATTGAAGGAAAATATGCAGGGTAACCCCCAAATTATTAGCAAATCATTTTCTTATCAGAATTGTCTATCAACATGGATACATGCAAGAATGGAAGAGATCAGGTGGATCATAGACATTTCTTTGTAAGAGCACTATTCCACACAGAAAAATTTGTTGGACATTGAGGTATACTTAAATAAACCAAGAAAAATTGTAAAAAGTTGTTTCTTGTAAGCAGAGGGATACTGTGACTTTGAGCACCACACAACTACAAAACATATTATGGATATTTGGCATAGGGTCTCTACCCATCTGCTACAAAATTAGCAGCTTATATATTCTGTATATAGGAATAAATACATTTCACACTCCTGGTACTATTTTTCTATATTTAAAGGATAAACCTGACCATAAGGAGCTAATCCAAAGAAGGTCAAATGGCAAAAAAACATATCCTTCTGATTTGAGGAAGCTGCATTATTTTCATAGTTGTTACTTTCCTTGGTTTTACATGCTTTCAATGCAACAAATGCCAAATGGCACAGGAGATACAGAGTTCATATGGCTTAAGAGAAAATAAAAGCACAATAGTATTCTATAGAGAAGAAGTGTATTTCCAAAAGAGAAATAAAGAAAACAGATGAGCAATAGCATGGGCTATTTTTCTACCAGTCATATATATAGTAATGTTTTCCATTAATAAACTGGACACCATGAATAAACCGTGATGAAACCAGAAACCATTTCCTCTATTTTCTATGTGAAATCTGACTTGGTTTCAAACTTGCTAACTTATAATTTTCTTCTCCAATATTCCTGATAGCCAATCATATATAGTGGAGAAAATTAGCATACCCTGTCACCTCATAGAAAAGGGCCACTGGCTACATCTGGAAATTTAAAACTTCAGACATGGTAAGAAAAAACAGGGCCAGTTATAGATGCCAGGCACTTAAAAATTTGGAAACAAAATGGGCAAATCAAAATAAGAAAATATTTCTACTTTCTTAGAAAGTACACTATTCTATTATAATGTCACAATTGTCGTTGTCATGGTGCATTTTGAAGATCGTAGTAATTCACATATGCAAGAAGAGAATGCACGATATGAGATTTGTGTTCAAGAACACCCCAATGCTTTGATGCATTCTATTGGTATTTAAGCTATTTGCTACCCTTACACACCAAACTATCAAGCCTTCAAAACAGGGCTGTACATGGGTTCCATGGTGATATTATCCAGGTAAAAGTGTCTGTACCTATTTCTGGGTAACACCTATAACTAGGAATATATGGTAGCTAATTATCATTCTATGCCAGGTATAGTAATATCATCACACAGTCAAAATGTAAACATCAACCTACAAAGCCATCAACCAATGGAAATACTGACAGGTACAAAATAGAATCTTTTGCTATTTGACTGACATTTTGTGGTACTCTATGAAGAACATCAATAAGATAATATCCAAATTTTGAAAAACCTGAAAGAAAAAGCAAAATCAAAAAGGACCTTTGCAAACAGTTAATACCAAAATAGGAAATGATGAACTTTTGTCTCATGCTAAACTTCATATCTGTTCTGTTACTAATAAGGCACTTAAGGTTTATAGAGACAGGTTATGTGCATGAAATTATACAGACAAATAGAAAGCTAAATGATTATCTCAATTATTTTGATGTCTGTTTATCAGTACGATTTTGTGATTAAAGTGCAAGCTTGTTAATACTGACATGAAGTTTCCTTACATCACTCAAAAAATATTGGGTTTCTCCATAAATTCACCCACCCATTTGGACACCCATGGGCACTTACCTTAGGTGGGCAGTTATTTGGGGCTAAAGCTTATTGGCTTATCTGCTAACAATCATATTGGTGTTTACCTTTGAGGTGTTTTGATACATGCTTCACAGGGAATTCATAGGGTTTGTATAGATCATTCTTTAAAACACTGGGAATACTTTCTGGTTTATGGCCTGGGCTGGTATTTGGTCCATAAAAATTTGCCTGAAATATCTTTTTTCTGTAATAACAGTCCAGTATGGAAAAAACCCTAAAATTTCTTCAACTTTTATCTTGTAATATAGTTAACAAAGGCAATATCATCCTTCTCAATAAACACTATTATATACATTATATACATAGTGACCTAAACAATTAAGTAAATAAAGCAAATAATTAATGCACCAAGGTATTGCTACAATCAGAAGCTATTCCAGCTTGTAGAATCTGGTGAAGTTGGAAATCCTGGGCAAATATAAAATAGTGGTGTACACGGCAATGGGGAATTTATAACACAATAGCTATTTCTACAATTTATCCCAACACACTCGCTTTAAACACAATAATAAACCTCAGATAAATTTTATGTCTGGAAAAGGGAAAATCACTTGCTGCTATAATTGCTATCAAAAATAGCTACTTTTCATGTTGACAAACAAAATTTAAAGAACCATAAGTCCTAGAGAAGTAGACATGAAAATGGGTCACCAAAACTTCTAGAGGTCATGCCCCCAGAACAGCTCCTGACTATAACATGTACAGTTCATATGTTGCATTGCATTCAACTGAGTTATTCAACAATTCTTACTAATAATAAAAGAGCATGCAACAAAAACACAGCCACCAACAAGCACACAAATGCTGAGTCTGATCCTGTCTGAATGATTATGGAGCAGCATGATGCTGACCATCTTTATTTCTGATAGCATTCCAGTGGCCAACTTGACTATAACATATGATATACCAAAGCCTGCTAAGGTATCAACAGCATCAAAGGAACTTGCCAAAGATCTGTACAAAGCCTACAAGAAAGCTATCAACTTTACACTTGTAGTTCATCTGTATCTAAGAAATAACTGTATAATATAGCTAGATATATCAAGCATAGCTACCTTGGCTTACTACAGATGGTAAGTAGTGAGAGAGGGTGGCAGTGATGAGTATGTGATGTTTGGAATGTCATTAATAAACTTCAGGATGCAAATGGAAATCTGACATCAGACTCTTCAATAATGGCTAATATTTGCAATGACTTTTTTGTTAATGTAGAAGATGGCATTACAAAAAGATTACCCAGGTCACCAAAATCCCCATTGGATAACTTAAAGAGCAACAATCCTTATTCTTTCTATAACTCCTTCAGTTCTGTCTGAAGTACCTGATATTAAAGATATGTTAAAAACAGGTATATCTATAGGTCCATATAGTATATCCATTAAGGTATTAAAAATACTGTTTCCTCATATGTCATGTCCATTGTCTCAAATCATTAATGAATCTTTCTCATCTAGTATTTTCCTTGAAAAGTTGCAACATGCAAAAATCATACCCTTGTTCAAAAAAGGCCACCATGTGACTGTTTCAAACTATAGACCATTTGTCTATCTTTAGTACAATCTTAGAAAAGTTACTGTATAAATGCTTGTACAGTTTCCAAGATATTCATAATATTCTATATAATCTTCATCAGCTTTGTACCTCTCACTCAGCAGATCATACTATAATTAGTCTAACAGAATCTATTAACAACACTTTGAATAACAACTGCTTTGGATGTGGTACTTTCTTGATCTTCAAAAAGCATCTTATACTGTTAACTACCAAATTCTCCTTAAAAACTTTCTAGTATTCAATCATAGGGCCAACTGTCTTCTACCAAATATCAGTCCTGAGTCATTGACTACAAATTGTTAATTTCTGGCACAAAATGGTAACATGATTTTCATATTTTGTTTTTTGGATACAGCAACCTCCATGATATTCAATCTTTTCACAGGAAAATATAACAATATTACATGAATTTTTGTATTAGGAGGAAATTATTAAAGGAGCTCTATCAATAGGTTGACTAATCGACAAGAGAGCACCCCCTGCCCTAACATCTTATTACTAAGATTTTTGGACAGGGTGTGCTCTGTCCTCGATAGTCAAATGTGACCAGGCCTCTATTCAATTTCAGTGTATCAAGCCTGTACCCAGGCCCGTGTTTCAGGGTTAACGAAATTATTCTGGAGGAATCACGGAGTACTAAATCTGAGAGCTTAGGACCCATATGCACGAGCAAAAATAAGGACATTTTTCTACGGATTAAGCCAATGAGCATGTTAGATTGGACTTTCTAGACCGAGGTTGACCCCAACCAAAATTTCAGGATATCTCTCTTTTAAAGTCTTTAGCTGCAAAGCAAAGTAGCAATGAAAAATTGCAAAAATATTCCCAGGGCTTGCGAAAAGCTGACATCCCGTTGCCCAGGGGGTGGCTACGGGCTTGCAGTGTATAACATTCCGAGAATACTAAGAGTTGGCGAACTAAACACTATGGATTAGTTTACATAGTTCATTCAAGATGTCCTTGCACTTCATTGATGAAAGAAACATCTTTTATCATTCTGTACATACCTGTTCTCCGACATCAATTGCAATTAATGTCAATGACACTGGTGCTAGAAACTTCACAAGCACGAAGTAAGGGATATTTTTTCCACACCAGTGGTTCCTTTCGTTCTGCTCTAACAACTGCGTTTGCGAATTCATGGTACGTGAGAGTGGATTTACTCAGGGTGGGAAAAGAGCAGCAGTAACTCAAAATCACCACCATTCACGTGCCGCGTTTGCTGAATGCCAACACTGTATGTGACTGTACCAGGGGAGTGGGGGTAATTTTTTGTGGGCCCAGAAAATCGAGTTTTTAGGTGCCCACCAAGAATAGAACCAGCGGGGGGCTTGGGGGCTGTAACCTCCAAAATGTTTGCTACTCCCCCCGTCGGCACATAAATTGTCATGCACTGTCGGCACTTCATAAAATCTGTGACCTTTTTTTATTTAGTCTTTTTAGGCAATACAATAGGTATTGTCTGCAAAGATGCTTGGACACCGCTCATCATCGGCACTTTGACAGCTCTAGCCCCCCCCCCCAACAATTCGTTTCAGACGCCATCAATGGTGCCCGCAATACAATTGTGGAGCCTGTTGTGAATTGAATTGAATTGATCATGTGACATTGAGCATCACATGGAGGAGGTGTTTCGAATTACGAAAAGGAGAGTTATGTTGAGAACACAGTGACGAACGGAGTTGAGTTGAGAACGCAATTGAGAAGAGAGAAGAAAATTGAACATTACGAGCTTCGAGGAAGCATTGAGTTGAGAACTTTTGGACTTATTTGTGTATGCACTTCTTTTGTGTATGTTGTTCCTGTAATTTGTTTTCTTTATTGATATATATATATATATATATATATATATATATATATATATATATATATATATATATATATATATATGTACTTCAACGCGCGGAATTATTCAGTAAATTCTCGATTCCCCAAGACACTCAATTTGTATCGACAATCTTGGGGGAAAATGAGCAATGTTTTCCGAACAGAGCCTGACTTCGCTTTTCTTTTTCCATACAATATCATGCTGCAAACAAAACAAAGCTTAAAAAGAAGAAAAATTTTAGGAGCCCACATAAAAAGTTTTAAAGGGCCTACCCGAAAATTTCTCGAATTCCCGTGGGACACCACACCATTGGTAACAGGGACTGGAAGCACAGTACAAATGAAACTCGAGACCATGCAATGGCCAAAATACACGTTTTTTATAAGAACAAACCATATAAGAACAGAAGGCTTCAAATGCCAAAAAGTAAAGAACATGTTTTAAGAACATGACAAAGCTTCATAAGTTTCTTTTAAAAAAATAAGACAAAAAGAATAAAGCACAGGACTAAGAAAACGCAACAAATAGTTACAGTAAAGAGCCTCCTTCTTTTCTTTTTACATTTATATTATCTGCAGGGCCGCCGAAAGAATTTTGCGGCCTGGGGCAAAAGAAAAGGACAAGGCCACCTTAGAGCGAAGCGAGCAGAAAATTTTCAGGGTCTAGAATTTAGCTTTGGAAAATTACTTCTGGTTTACTTTATGAGACCCCCAGACTTTGAAGCATTAGGTAGTATGAGCCCCCTTGGAGCTTGTGGCCCTGGGGCATTTTGCCCCTGCCCTCCTATCGGTGACCCTAATTATTTGAACCTCATCGATGTCTAGTCCCATCAATGCTTTGTCTAGCCAAAAACTTTCATTGGACGCAAGGTGAATTCAAAGGGGCATGTGCTAAAATTTGACCCGCGGCTCCTTTTCAGAACAATTATCGCTCTTTTGAGGAATCAGTGCACATTTTAAAACAAGGAAATTAAGAACATGTTAAAAACATTTTACGGTAGGCTTCATCGAATGTCCGACATTTACAAAAAACACGTTTAAAGGTAGGAAGCAAAAGGCGGTGGCAGCCGCATTAGCAGTCTTGCAACCAGAGGAGGGGTCTTGGCAAAAGGGCGTTTCCCTAACATAGAAAGGGGCGTGATCCCAAAAATTTTCCGATATCAGTAAGCATCTACACATTATTTCCTCCACGTATGAATCTACAAAGCAGTACTTGAAGATCGAATCTTCTTTAAAAAGCGGTAGCTTACCTTTTTCGTGGATTGGACTCCTGCCCTTGAAAATTCCTAGTTGCACACCTGGAAAGTCTCCCACAAATAGCAAAGAAGTTTGCGAATCTCGTGCATATTTTTACGAGTGATTCACCACTGTACCATTGTCCTTGATAGCAACAGTGATGATATGTTTTGGATTTGATTAATAGGTGCATTAGCTACAGGGCCACTCTTGTGGAATGTCAACCTGGAGTGTAAAATAACTCTAGCTAACGGCATAAATTAGGTGAAATCAGCAGAGTATTGATGAAATTACAATGTTTTGGAACTTAACAATACAGTTGGAAAACTTTTTCCGAAATTTACAATTTCATTTTTAATCCAGATTATTTTCGAAATTGCATCCATCACGCATTTTGCCACTTGAATCACGAAACATTTTGCCATATTTTCCCAGAAAATGAAGAAATTAGCTAAATTATTCAAGTTGCTTTGAAATCTCAACCATTAGCATAGTCAAATCCTAAACCGCAAATGATTGGCTTTTAGCATTTCAGAGAAATCTGAAGAAACATAATATTGATGGTATGACAATTTAGAGTTTGCTTTCACGTATTTTCATCAGCATGTCTCAGTCTTTGCAAATGCGGGCAACTAGGCCACACCCACTTTATGACATTGCACCTAGAGCTCTCCTTGTTAAAAATTTTAGAAATCACCCCTGTATATAGTGGACTCATCTGAAAAACTAAACATCTCACAGTCTAGTTTCATAATAAATAAATCATAAATATGATTTGAAGAGCAGGAGCCCTAAGACCGACCATTGTGGGACCCCAATTTTTCTTTCACATTTTTTGGTACTCCTATTTCAAACAAGATTTACCTTTTGATGACGACAATCCAGAGAGCTATGTTTTAAGCAAATGCTATTGAAATGAATTCCATTCGCCTCAATACTTCAACATGGAAATTTGTCGTCAGATTCCAGCTTCTGGGAGTACTTGGTGGTTGAAAAGCAAAGGAAATCAAAGAAATGCTCATCAGCAATTTTAATCTCATTTTGCTTTTGTTCAGCTTCATAACATAAAATTTTCATTTGCTAATTTATATCAAGTTGAAGAGCCTCTTCACAGCGTTTATTTGGCGTCTTCTTCTAGAAAGCTTGGCATTATGCAAACTTTGACTTTGGTAGCACAAACAGCAATTGCAAATGAAGAAAATTTCAAACAACTTCATTGCAAATCATAGAAGCGCTTTCTACTGAAGTCTTTCAGCAAGGTTCGCTTACACACTGCTCCAGGAGTCTCCAGCGCTCAGCTACTATTTTGCGCACCAACAATTCTTACTTTTGAAAAATATTTTTGATCAAATTTTTACAATTGGGAAGCGCCATTGTGGAGCCATTTCGGTGATTATCGACGTTGTAGAATTTCTGTGATTTTGTGATTTCTATGTGATTTTGTGATATTTACCGCCACTTCTAAGGTGCTCTGTGATGTTGTTATTTATGAGGTCTACCAAAAATTTGGTCACTCTCCTTGTATACAAATACTCTCAAAATATAAAAATATACACAGTGCAGTGTTGCCAAAAAATTACCATCTCCTCATGGCCGATACCACTAGGGATGTCACATCCCCAAGAATTCACTTGAGCTGGTTACTCAGTAACATTAAAAAGTTCGTCACGAGTGTCAAGAAATGGTAAGAAAACGTCTTATCTCGACTTACCAAGAGGTGACGTCTACATTCTCAAAATTCGTAAAAAAGAATTGATTTTCCTCCCTCAAAAATTGACGACATTCTAATACTCTGCTTCCACACTTCGTTTATGTAGCATCATTTATCCAAGCACGTAGAAGATGATGCTTGAAATAGATCTTTGACCTACATTGAAGGAAACTTGCCCCTCGAAGACAACGAGAGGCAACCTGCCCCTGCTTTCAGCGGTAGGGGGTAAGATGTAGCCTTATAAGTAAACCTTACCCCCTTGTCCTTTCCTAGTGCAGGCATCCCTACTCATTCAAATCTAAAATATGCTTCCCACATTTTTCGAGAGTCAAATGGGTGTGGTCAAGAAAGATCTTTCCGATAGTTAATAGAAATCGGTAATTGTTGGTCTACAGCATGAGTTGAATGGCTGGTCAGACGCTATGAGCATTAGCCTGCAGGATCCCTTGCCTATGGGCTTCACATTGACATTGATGTGCAGTAACTTCTAAGTATAGGCTGCTAGGCAAAACAATCAAAGATTATATAACGTACATCAATGGACCACCACTGAACATAGGGAAGAAACTTTGGAAGCTAACTCTACCAAAGAGCCGAAAGTGAGGGAAGGGAGAAAATTTTTGCGGACCATGTCCTTCAAATTGGCTTTAAAAAGAAGAACAACTCGTAAAAGTGCCTAAAGTGCATAGAAATCTTACAAAATCTCGTTGCCAATGGAGGGCTCAGCAAAATTTTGGGTGGCTCCATTCCTCCCAAACATCCCCTGGTAGTACCATCCTTACCACTGAGAAGATTAATACTTATACTTTTAGCAAGTTATAGTTCACGCCACAGATAATGAGATAATAAGCAACATTAAACAACAAAATACTAAACTACAACACCAACTACAAAAGCTCTCCGATTTCCTTAGTAGCAGCTAGTCAACTCCTAGTCTAGAGCCCCCAAGAAAATTTCTATGATAGGTACTGCTCCATCCAGTCATCTGAAGTTACCAACGCCACCAGTTTTTAAGTGCACAAAATATGTATAGAGACAAAAGTACTATGAAACACCACTTTCATGACTAAAGCTAGCCCTGTTTTTACCGAATGCTGGTGGAAGCAAAAAAGACAACTACTAAGGCGATTGCAAAGGCATCAAAAATAATTGGTGTACTAAAGTAACGGCATGGCATATTCTTCCAAGTTTAGGTTCTAGAAGAATGTTAAATTCTAACACATAATGCTATATAAGAAAGGAATGGCATCGATGCAAGTAAAAAACAGGTAGTGAATAAGCATCCTGAATTTCAGCATTACAGAATCTCTAAACACAACAAAGCAGCATCGAATCTTATTTCAGGATTTTATACACAGAATAATCGGAGGGCAGTTTAATAAACGTCAGTCACATTGCTATGCCATGCATTATTCAAGCAAAACGTTATCTGATGTATTTCAGTAGCTGTACTTTGATACAGATATATAGTTGAAGTACACAAATTTGCTCGTAACTTTCCCATTGTACAAAATGTCTGCATCAAGCCTCAATGTAAATCTTGCTGGTCCTCTGATTGTCTTAATGTTCATGATATTCACAATATTTTTTTTTCGACGTTGTAAGTAAAACTGATTTCCTTCATTACCTATAAGATACAAAAATACAGAAATAAATGCTCTACCGGTTAAAAAGTACACCCCCTCCTCTTCTTTCAATTGGAACAATTTTTCAAGCTAACTCCCGCTTATAAGGATCCCCGCTTATTCAAGACTTGAAATCAAATTCTGAAAAGGAAATTTAAGGTACAGAAGATACGGTTTTGCGAAGCATATTGAAATATTAAAACTTGATAACATAACTGCAAGACTTTCTTAACTAAGCTCAGACGAAACCTTGAGCCAAAGATTCATATGCAATGGAGATATGGTTGTACAGCTTGTTATAGAAGGTTCTGCTATAAAAAATGAGAGTAATCTGTTCCTAAAACTTCTTGACAACATGTAAGAAATTGTTGCACTACTTTCTTGGATTGAGACCCTCTGTTCTTTGTGGAATGTTAATCCCTCTCATTGGACACTGAATGCTGAAATTTTTGGCATATGAAGTCACCAGTTAACACAGAAGCCCACCAGTGCATAAGCCACCCTGTGCATAAAGCCCCCAAAAATAATCCCACAGAAAATAGTTATTGCATAAATAATAGCTACTGCACAAATAGCTATCACGTGTACTCCATAAAACGGTGAAGGCAAGCTGCTATTAACTTCCAATGCGAGCCATCGACGACATACCAGCGTATCTTAAGACGTTACAGTCTTAGCCAATCGGTGTCTGGAAATATTACAGCATCAAACCATAAAATTATAGGGGAGGGCACTCGTGGTTAGAAGCTCTTTTTCTGGCTATCTCCCCTAAGGTTTGTTGAGGTTTATGTAGGAAACGTGACCACTAGCCCCAACCTCAACTTCCTCTTATCTACAATTAACTTTTACTCTTCATTGAATTGAAGTTTCTATTGATAGATGGGCATTGATAAGAACTTAATTGGGTAAGGTTGAGTCCTCTTTTTTATATGAATTGAATATTCGGAACTAGTTTGAGCTTTATTGGTACTTTCATTCCATTAGCCAGATGCAGGAATGCCGGAAAGGGGGTCAGGGGGGTCAAAACCCTTCCTACCCTTGCTTTGGGGGAGCAAGGGAAACGAGAGTGCCCTTCTTGAAATGCAATAGCTTGCTTTCAGAACGCTGATAGGATAAAACGGAGAATAATAATTATTAACGATTGTGAGAAATATAGCCCTTAACATTTACAAAGAAGTGTTTCGGGAGCATTCTTCTTCTTGGCTAGATTTTCTAGCCTGTTGTAGTCGGAAGCCTTTTGCTCTTCTTGGCCCCCTTGCTCCTCCGTCGTTCCAGCGTCCCTGGCCAGATGCGCGTTTCTAGTTTTCTGGCTTGGAAAGAGACCAATGTGAAAAAATCTGCAGGAACAGTTTGTCTCATTTTCAGAGATCCCCAATAGTACATACTTCGCCACAGCAGGCTTTGTATCTAATGGAGGGTGTATTCTAACCAAGTATTAGGAGAAAGGCTTATTGAATATAAATATGTGAATAGTCTTGTATTTGGACACTGTGGAAACTTGGATCAAAATGTAAAAAATGAATACATTTCTACAACTGTCCACATTCAAAGGCAGCGAGAAACACCAACGAGAACTGAGAGGCATTTGGGTTATTCAGAAGGACGACCAACAGTAGTTCATCGGCTAAGCATTGCAATAAATCTCCCTTTCTGCTATATTTCGTATGTCTCATTTAACTTTAACTCGCTTTATTCTAATATCAAACTACTACGATTCACATCGCTTCATTTCCTATATCTCAGCTTTGCCTCCATTTTGGCTGGTCCTTTAATCTCTGCTACCAAAAATATCCAATCTACGAATCAGTCTTTCACGGTCACCCTGGTATAAACTACATATAGGACGCAAAAAATATACCAGAATTGCTTTCTGCATGACCTACCTGAAACCAATTTGAAATCCAGCTGCACATTAAGATAAGATGATACACGCAGGGTGTACGTGAACAGAAAATTTCTTGGTAAAACAATCTTTTTGAACTTTGTGGCAGTCCACTTAATTGAGTTGATTACCATCTCAGAGCAGTCTCCTTGACGTCCAGGGCAGAAGAGCTTGCATTCGCTGTAATGAGCACTTTTTACAATTACATGTATTTGGTAGGGCAACTTTTACAACAAAAAAATATAAATATTTCTCATTTGCCACAGATGAGCCGCATCTTATTTTCGATAAATTGTCATAGATTAAGATAAACTTGACAGTAGGAAGCTGATACCCGACTCTTGACACAACAACAAAATTAGACAAATATACGTTTTTCTTATAAGAAACACATCTGTAAGAAACACGAGGCTGAAATTAGGCATAACTAAGAAGCATTTAAGAAACACAGCCAGGCTGAATTTTAAACAATAGCTTCAAAAAACTGTTTTTACAAGAAAATTCTTGATCGAACGAGAGCCAAAATCGAAATAACATCCATTAAATGCCTCACAACATGAACACCCTATTTCTTGCATCAGTTGCTTAATCTGGGTTACATTTTGAAGTCTGTAAAATTCAAAAAACAATTAAGAAATATACAAGGCTGGGTTTGCCGAAATATCCATGCAGGAGGCAAAAAGTTTATTTCTCATTAAAAAATTGCGTGTGGTCTGAAGCGATGAAGAACAGTTTTCCTTCAAAGTACAATATCAACTTGAATGCTTACTTACTAGGGACTTCTCATGATGTAGTATTTACTAGGGCATGTGTTATTGATGCATGCAAAGCTCCCATACTCATTTACACATTCGTGACCTGTCGGACATATGTTTCGAGAGGACGAGCACTCATCAATATCTAAGACACAAGGAAAAAATCATCTTTAGGGACAAGTGGTTAATGATGAAGAATAGGGGGCCAGAAGATATTTAGAGGGGTCATCAAAAATTTTTGAGCTTCAATGGAGGGGTCACCAAAAACAAAGTCAGTTAGGGGGCATTAATCATAACCTGAAATTTTCTCCAAAATATATCAAATCAGTCAAACTGTTATTTACATTGCCCACAATATTCTTCAGTTACATAGAAGATATAAGTTGTATCACACAGGTTCAGTTTCAATGTCACTGCAATCATTGTCACTGTTTATTTACAGCTGAATGTAGACAATTATAGATGGACCACATACAATGCTGCTGAACTGTGAATAGTTGCTCAGGAATATGGTATTTAGTCTTTACATACAAGGATGGGGGCCATGAAAAATTACAACAGCAGAATGGAAGGGCCATTAAATATATCAAAGGGGAGATTGAGATGCCATTAAAAAGCTTTGGTGCCAATGAAAGTATCTTCCAGTCCCCTACCCAGTATAAATAATGCATGATCCCTTAGCTATGAAACTCATGTTGGACATATGTGCTGAGGAGAAAGTATAACTTGATAACAACCATAATTATTAATTTCTACAAAAGTACCAAAAATCCTTATCATTAGTCTCTCCATATTCTTCACTCCGTGATTTCCCATTGTTTGGGTAACGTGATCCTAATATTTCGCTCTGGATCTACCACTAGGGTAAGGTTGTCAAACTTATTCTGGTCCAGGGACCACAAAAGGCATAATATGACGTAACACGGGCCGGGTAGGCAACTCATCGTATGTTTCCAATCTATCACGTTAGAAAATGGTGAAAAACTAGAGAACCAACCTTGTAAATACCAGCTAATACAGGAGAGAAAATTATCGCTAAGGTTCAGGTTATTCAGAATTCCTTCAGGGTCCACATCTGAAGGCCTCAGAGGGCCGTATGTTTGACACTTGTTTTTTGGATGATATTAAAGTGAATCAAAGAACAGTGCATTTGAACTTCCAGACTGATTTACAACTGGAATGGCAATGAATCGATTGAATAAAAAACACAGGCATGTTTTTAGATTTGGTGATTGGGTACATTGCTTACCCACACAATTGTTTCCAATTGTTTCATATCCCTTTGGACATAGACACTTGTAAGATCCTGGCACGTTGAGACAGTCAGATTCACAAATTCCTGGACTTCTCTTGCACTCATCGATATCTGTCACAAACATTGAATATCATTACTGCAGTAACGCCAGCATATATATTACAACCAAGCAGCAGGCAAGTTGTTATAAGAAAAACAATTTTCCTAGATGATCTACTTTTTCATAGTTAATGACAGATAATATACAGGCCCAATGCATTGCTCAAAATCATACTTTTATTAAAATCGCTTCAGTTATTATCCGAAATCAGGTACAATGCCTTCATAAATAAAATCAATTAGCACATAAATAGGAAACACTTAGGCCTGGTTTAAAGGTCGCATTTCTGCCACGTCGAATTAAATCAAGTAGCCTAAAATTACTAAGTGTCAATTGAATTCGACACAAATTCGACGTTTAAATCCGTTGTCGCATTGAATAATTAAATGCGGCAGTAGTTCACCAGGCTTGTCGCATTAAACGGCAGAAATGCGACTCGATTTAAAGGTCGCATTTGTGTCGTGTCGAATTAAATTGATCTCACCGGGGTCCACAATTTACCAAAGAAGCTCAAAGGGTTTGATTGACGTGGCTATTGTGAAACGTGCATTCCAGTAGTTCAAGGCAAGAATGTAAAGCAATCGTTATGTTCAATGTCGTTATACTCGCTATTTTCACGGATCTTCAAGAGCCTATTTACTGCTATAGACCAAGGTTTATGAACACGTTGGATTTACGTGCAGCTTTTAAACTTTCTGCTTCTTAGAATATCGGAATTTGAAAACTGTTTGCTAAGAAAGGTTTGATACTGAAACCATAAAAAAGCTAGGAGAATTTCAAGGCCAAAACTCTTTCTAATTAAATGCAACACATGTATCCCTACAGGAAATTATGGATCACGCCAAAGCATGTCACTGTCAAACGCATGCATGAAAGTAAATGGCGTCACATTTGATTTGATGCGACAGAATTTTATTCGACGTTTAAATCCACTGTCGAATTTTGCCGTGTTACTGTCGAATTAAATTGAATTTAATTCGACGCGGCAGAAATGCGACCTTTAAACCAGGCCTTAATAGGGTGAAAAGCTGCCTAACTACTGTACGGGCAAAATAGGAGAAGAGCGCGTTTTGAATCATGCAAAGGCAATCTGGTAAAATCTAAAGACTATGACTAAACATCAACACACGTTTTCTTCTAAAAAAAAAGCTTCTTTCAGCCTAATACTGAAAATCTCTAAGCTTGTTCATTATTCAAGTATTAAAACGTTCATAAGGCTTTCCTAGCAAAAAACGATTGAGATCCAATGTGCTGCGCATGTGTGAGATGTAGTAATTTTGATGTAGTAATTTGTTACAAAAAAAGTTTTGCAATTGTTTATTTAGCGGCATGCGTATAGTATGAGCTCCTGCTCATACCCCCGTTTGAGTAAAAAGGGCGATCTTAATCGTTTTTTATTGTTAAGAGTAACAAGGAGTTAATGTTTGAGTTGAAGATAAACAGTACGCTTCCACTAAACCAAATACTTTTCACTTGTTTTTGTGCTCTTCAACGTTCCAAAGAACCTAGGTCTGACACATGCACATCAATGGAAAGTTTAAAAGTTCCATGTATGCTTAAAATAATGATAAATCTTAGTCAATAACAAAAGAAACTCTGTTCAAGATTGGCAAAACCAACAAATATTACAGTCTATATACAGATAATTCAAGTTTCTAATGCATATGAACATTTAGACTATCTTAGGTTTCAAAAATCCATATTTAACTTTCATAACACTTAGAGAAGTCGAGTACTACTTTCTCATAAACCATGCTCTTGTAAAAAGGGTGTAGTCATGTTATGGAACACCATTAAAGGCCGGTTTCCACTAGGGTGAAATGTGGCTTAAAGTTGAGATAATTTCTAGGTCAACCCAATATCACATGACATTTTCATCCGGTTTCCACCATAGCCGTGTCCACACTACAAAACTAGCCCAGGCTTGGCCCAAGTGTATGTTGTGTCCACACTACAAATCATAAAATGGGCCGAGCCTGCCTGAAAACAAGCATGATTTCTAAATCTTTCCCCGGCTTCCACTATAAGCTAAAAATGATATTGTGCTGACTTAAAAATTATCTCAACTTTAAGCCACATTTAACCCTAGTGGAAACCGGCTATAAGAAAATAAATAAGATTTCACAGCAGAAGGCGGCTCCTGGCCATTTATCGCCTGCTGCTTCTGTCTAAACTGCCACCTACTTTGAACTTAAAAACGCCCAGTGCCGAATAATCGCCCCTTCCAGAAAAAGTGCCTCGGAAGAGTTAAAAAATTAGGAATAAGCGCTCCTGTCGAATAAGCGCCTTCTTACGCAGGAGGGAGCTCTGCTTTGAAACGATTCTACTGGCTTTAGTGTGACTAGCACAAAATTAAGCATTCTAATGTAGCCATATCACAATGCTGCTGATTATAGATATTGTATTATATAAACAGTGGTCACCCTAAAATTTTTGACTCTTCAAAGGTCAAATCAAAATGAGCATATTTAGTTTTTCGTTTTGAAATTCCTTTCCAGAGGCGTTGTTGATGATGAAGTTGAGATTGTAACTGCATAGTATCGTTTTTTGACCTAGTTAAAGCAAACAAAAAGAGTGTTGAATTGTTGACAATTCCGTTCTTTTCATAAGCGCACCTGACAAACAACCGCCCCTACTAGAATAGTCGCTTCGCATCGAAGGTGAAGTTTTGAATAAGCACCCCGGACGGTTATTCGGTCATTCACGATAATTTAATTGCCCTCTATGGGACATAGTCCTACTATTTATGATCAATTGCTCAGTATAAATGTTATTAAAAGCTCTGCATTTGAGAAGATTTCTAACAATTACACATAATACGGGATAACCAAACTTAATACTTCAAGCTGTAGTATAAATAAATAGTACTGTCAAGAATACTGTTTACCATAGGTAAAGCAACACTTTTCTCAGAAACTCATTACCATTGTAGTCAATCGAATAGCGTGGTTACACTGCCTTCACGGTTACTCACCTTCGCATTTCGAAGCTTTTGCATTGAAGCGGTATCCTCTGTAACAGTTGCAAGTGTATCCACCATAGGAATTGTAGCATCGGCCTTGGCCACAAATACTTGGGTTCGTACGACATTCGTTGATGTCTGAAAAAGAATATGAAGGTATAGTATGGCTACTAGGAAAAAAACCCTTCTAACCGGGCCAAAATTGAAGTCATACTGGCTTCATTCCTACATAACAATTGTAAAAAACTAATGCAACTATATTGAGCTAATCAAACTCTGTTAAATAAAGTAATGAAAGCAATCCGCTAGATGTCAGTGCTTCATTAAAGTATTGTTTACACTGCTACGGATCACTTTTCTTACGGATCAAAAAGTAATTCATAGCAGTGTAACGAGGCATAAAAGTGTCAATTGTATTTAGTCGGGACCACTTTTGCTCCCTTTGTTAAACGGCTCAAAACTGATACGGTGCACTGTACCATTTTTGTAACGGACAACTAGGAGCAGTGTAAACGGAAGGTCAATCCGTATCATATCTGATATGGATCAACAAATGATCCATAGCAGTGTAAACGGGGCTTTAATGAGTTGAATTACTTAAATCATTATCCAACATTTATGCGTGATAACAGCTCTATAGATACTGAGGTGCGAGAGAGCAGCTCATTAATCTGAGCGAGCGTCGCGCGACGCATGCAGGCGCAATGTAACATTCCAAATTTCTGCAGGCAATTTTCATTGTTCATTTCATTTTTGAATATTTATACATGGTGGCCCCTCAGAACCATATGTAAGTTTTACAGAGGCCATGTTAAAAACCAGTTAAGATAATACTTACAAAAAATGTATATATACCACTAAATCAATTTTATATAATATTTTAATCTATATCAAAACAAAAGCATAAGAGAAATAAAAAGCAAAAATAATTTTTCAAATATTCTCCGCAAGCATGGCCTTTAGCTTTTCTGGAATGACCCAAAAGCCCTAGAAGATTTTATTTTACCAGGTAGGGAGTTACAGACCGGTGATTCTCTGTAGGTAAAGCAGTTTCCGCCATGCCTAGATTTTAATCTTGGAAGGCTTAAGCTCAAATTAGAGCCATGTTAAGTTCTACTTGCTATAGTAGAGACTGTAGTAAGCTGTTCTGTAAGGTAGAGAGGGTCTCAGCATTAAGTGCCTTCTAAACCATGCTTGCGGATTCTTGCTTTATCTTATCAGGCATACAGAAATATAGATACAGGATCATCTGAACCTGTACCTGGTCATCTATTGCATTCTATTTTGGAATCTGTACCTGGCCATTCTATTTGGAAAGGAATTTATGTCAGGAGTATAACCAAACAAAGCCATACGAAAAAAGCGCAATGAAAGATGCACTAACAAAGCATGATAATTATTTAAAGCTGTAGTTTACCTCTACATTTACCATCTACCAGAGTAAAGCCTCGTACACATGAAGATAATTCACACTTGTAGAATCCTATGGTATTTTTGCATGTGTACCTTCTACCGCACTTGTGGGTGCCAAGTGCGCATTCATCAATATCTGCAAATTTGAAAGCAGTAAAATCAAACATAATTAGTTTGCAGCTAAAGTCGTGCTTCAAAAGAAAAGCATCATGAATGCATAAAAAACAGGCTTTTACAGTTTGCGATCAGTATAAAAATTGAGGCTATACATGAAACAGTTGCTTGCTAAAGTCAAAGTTCTATCGCATACAATTCAGAAATCAAAAACATAGAACATACTGTGCAGGGTATCCACATTTTAAAAATAATACAGATAAATCTCAAAAGCTTGTGCTAAAACTTAAGAACTGGATGAAAATTTTAGGATTAGTAGTTTTCAAGACTGCAGTTAAATGCACAACTTCTTGTAAAGTATGGCGATGCCAATTTTCATTAGTACTTGCTCTGTTAACATACTTGTTATAGTGCGTAATAATGATATGCTTAGACTTATAGGTGAAGATTATGGGGTTAGTTACGGTGATGGTTACGGTGACGGTTACGGTGACGGTTACGGTGACGGTTACGGTGACGGTTACGGTGATGGTTACGGTGATGGTTATGGTGATGGTTACGGTGAAGTTTATGATGATGGTTATGGTAAGGGTTATGGTAGAAAGTGGGAGTTATGTTGCAGACAATTGCAAAAATTTGGTGAGAGCTATAGTGAGGATTATAGGGAAGGGTCTGCTGACGTGATAGTGTGTGTTATGTCGAGGTTTTTCATGAATGTTACGGTGAAGGATAGCGCAGAACTTACCTTCACATCTTTCATTTTTAAGTTGGTATCCTCTTGGGCATGAAGCAAGCACACATTTAAAGTATCCCCTCGTGTTCACACATTTGTATCGACGTTGACAGGGGTTGGTTGTCAAGCACTCATCAATATCTATATGAGATTGATATACAAACGAGTTTTTACGCTTTCAGATTGCTTCATCCAAATGGCTGCCTTCCAGTTGAAGACATATGCATAGCACTTCACTATGAAATCTACCTTGACAAAGAAGGCCTGCTTTTGAATTACTATCTAACGTGTATTGTAAATACACTATAAACTAGTACATGAAATACCAAATTCTTGTTCTTTGAAGAGAGTGGACTAGGGTAAAGTTTCCAATGTATCCATCATTTATATGAAGCCAGCTGTAAGTTCTTTTTATAAAGCACGCTCCCGTATTCACAGAGTTCCTCTCGACATACATTCTGCATGCAGACATAGACTCAGTAATTAATTGAAATTATTTGGTTTATACATCACACAAATACTGCTGCTTATATAATAATAACAGGTAAACTCACTAAAACTAACTCAGTTTTTAATTTTTAATAATTACAACACAATTGATGCAGAACATGCAACAGAATTTTATTGGTTAGCAAGATAATGAGCTGCAATGGTTTGCCCTATGTCAACTAGTGGTTATACGGTCACCATGAAATAAATCCCTGGTGCAACTCAAATCTTTTGGCCTTTAGCATTTATCTTTAGGTCATTAGTTTATTGGTTGACTTATGGTAAAACATAAAGCCACCATCCCAACTATTGGAACTGAAACAACTTCTGAGGTTTGTGATGTCAAGATTAAGCACAAAATTTAAAAGTAGCAGTAAAATAACAGCTTCCTATCCAATGCATCATGAATTGCAAATATTAAGTGTAACATATTTTGGTGTGAAAAACTTTCGCACAACGATCTACACGAAAATACATTTAGCTGAAATACCCAAAATATGACCGAAAATCCACACAAAATGCCTCTACATCTAGTACGACACAAGTGCACTGAATAATATAGGCTGAGACCTAAGTAATACATTGGCTGCTTGTCAATGGCCATACCAATTGACCAACCAATCCTGGCCAATCAAGTTTGATCCTTATCGAAAAAGCATAGGTCCCAAATCCTTGATGGGATACTATCAAAAAACAATAGAAAGCAAACAGAGAGCCAATTAGCTCGTAGTAATATGACAAATCGGAACCCATTGCTAATCATGGCGGAATTCTCCCTAGCAACAAAGGCGAAATCCTACAAAATGATTAAACTCTACTTGAAGGAAATAAAGGTTGAATGTAAGTTGAAAGGAAAAAGGAATTTGAAAAAAGCCTTGATGCGCTCTGGCAGTTGCGCAACACAACTCAATGACCTTAGGAAGGCAATAAGACTGGAGCTCAGTCATATCTTTGCTCCTAATAATACATAAAGATTTATCTCTTGATAATTTCTAAGGGGCACCCTTTGGTGCATTAAAAGCTTAGGGGCCCTTATAAGAGTAATCGTAAACCCAATTTAAGTTAGCTACCTCCACTATTCCCCAGTTACATTTCAAATAAAAATGGTTGGTTTGACCATCATTTCTTCGCCCCCTCGTCTACCAATATCCTGGAGGTAATGTTGAATAGACAAGAGGAGAGCGATGTTGCTTATGCAAAAATAGCAAATTCACAACATAGAAAATATGACATTGGTATATTCATCCTGATACCCCAAAAATTGAATCCCAGATTAGATTTTTGAAAAAAAACTGCACTTAATCATAGCAATTGAGAAAAGAGATACAAGCAATGAAGATTTACGGCTCACAATGCAGGTAAAAAAATTCACTGAGACAAGATTCAATACAGCGTCCGATCTCTCCAAGATAAAGGACAGCCATAAATGTGCGGTTGAGATTACCGCCATTGCGAGAGCAAGACCTGCAGGGGGTGCAAATGGTAAATTGCCAACAAAATCCCCATAGCAGCTAAGATAACTACCGATGAGCTGCAAAGAATTCCAGAAACTGCGCGATTTGCTGATAAAGGACGAGAATTATCGATGAAAGTTTCCACGGAGGTGTAACGTCCCTTGCCCCTCTCGCAACAGCTCTGGTTGAAGTTAGTAAGAATCAAGAGGAGTCTCTGCTTGATTCTTTTAGCTTGTATTCACCAAAATGATTGCATATATTTTTGAAATGTTCAGGTATTTAGAACGCCTTCCTAAAATGACGTCCAATAGTAGTTTCAACACTGAATGGCAGACGTCAATGAGCAGGGCTCCTAAAAAAGTCCGAAAAGAGAAAAGTGCAAAAAAGTACTTGATAAAAACTATTCATATACATGCATTCTTACCTTGACATGTGCGTCCCACAGCCCTATAACCATACGGGCAACTTCTAAAGCAAGCATAATTGCCGTCAGTGTTGATGCAATATTGCCCAGATCTGCAAGTAGCAGTGCCAGTTGCACATTCATCTTCGTCTATGTTAATACAAAAATATATCATTATTTACATATATATACTTATGTGCATATTGTAAGGCCACCACAAAAATAAATAATGCATATATACACTCATCAGAGCCTCCGAGAGGAAGGAAGGGGGCAAAATGCCCCAGGGCCTCACAGTAAAAGGGGCCTTATAACACCCATTATCTTAAAGTGGGGGGCCTCATAACGTAGAACCAGCAATAATTTTCCAAAGTTAATTTCTTGGCCCTGAAATGTTTCTGCTCGCTTCACTCGCAGCAGTGCAAAATGAAGCCAGTATGCATAAATTAGCAACATAAAGTATTTGAACTGTTTAACATATCCATTATCACTACAACAGCATAATCAATACCAAGGTTAGTAAACAAACCTGATGAGCTATGCTTAATCTATTACAGTTGTTGTTTTACATTGAAAGGAAGGAGATAGTCCGCTTTCTTAATCCATCCTCTTATATCATGTTATGTATATATTTATACTTATCTTATTTTTATGGCTGCATACTGCACAATCGAGAACTATAAATTGAAGGATATCTGATCAAGTTGCTTTTCTCCAAACACTCTGCTACCAAAGTTCCTTGTCACTCGTAGCAAGCTTGGTTTACTAGGAGATGCATTCTAAGCCAAAGCAAAGAGCACGGTCTTCAAAAATTTTCTGGGGGCACAGCCCCCAGGCCCCCTTCTTCTTTCACCAAGCAGGTTATTACAACTGGCACTTGAAAACCAGTTGTTTTGTACCACCAATAAGACCCCCCCTGAAGCTTCACAAGGTTTAGGAGGTGTGGCCTAAGGACATTTTCAATGAGCCACACCCTCTTATGAAGGCAATTTATACTTGTACCCAGATGGCCCTCCCCTAAAGATTTTGTCTAGATCCTCGCCTGGTTATCGTTTGGGCTCGGGCTTTTATTTTGACCCGGGGCTTCTGAAGTCTCTCGGCGGCCATGACACTCATAAGTAAATGCATACAGACATATTCAAAGACCGGTACTGGATAAATGCGAGCTAGTAATTAAACTCGTAAAAGAAACCCACCAACGCACTTTCCATCACTATCGCGGATATAGCCCTCCTTTGAACAACGCTTAATTTCTGCTGCTTTCTTTACACAAATGTATGATCCTAGTTTATTTTCGCAAAGGTTTTCAGCATCACAGGTGGCTATTCCTTCTTGGCACTCATCAATGTCTAGACAAAAGGAAAGACTGAAATCGTTTTAAGTCAAAGCTTCATAAAGTCAAGGCTGTTTAAGTTCAAGGGTGCTTAAAATCAAGCAGACCAAAATCAAGTTTACTTGCATTCGAGAGTATAGCGCCCAAATCTTGATTGATTAATAGAACCAATTCTCATGACCATTTCCACCAATAAGAGACCACGATTTTGCAAACAGATGGCTCTCGCAGCAAATTTTAGGCTAATTTGACGTATTTTGGAGCGTTTTTACCACCCATACTAAAAGAGATCTGCACACTCAGCTTTATCTAATTTGGTGGAAATTTTGCTTGAATCATCAAGCTTATGTAGGATACAACGAACAAGGAGTAAACTTGGATTGTGCATTTCTACTAGATAACTATAACCGAATGATAGGTTGCACAATGCTACAGCTAATAATAGTCAACTACCGGGGGGTAATGTTAGTATGACTATATTTCTCCCCTTCTAACAAAACCAAATAATATGTATATTAAGTAGTAATAAGCCTATAGAGAAATGCTGTCCGAAGGGACAACTCCAGTTAATTTTCTAGCTTGTCTATTGCGTACAGGATAACGAGGTGCAATAATTTCTTCTTGTTCTTCAATGTTAGAATCCAAGCTGGCAATTTCGTCAGCTTCGTAGTCACTTTCGTCCGAATTATCCTCTTCCAAGGAATCATAACAATCTGATGAACAGAAGTGCTCATTCAACTGATGATGATGTTGACCTGTTGCTGATGCCGGTATGTCCCCTTCATCAGGAAGGTCATCTTTCGAGGAAGGGATCAGTTGGTCATGGTGAACTATTTTCGGTTTGCCATTCGAGTTTCTTATTGAAACGTTTACTCCATTTGGTAGTCGCTCGGTGACTGTCCAAGGTCCATCTCTACGTTGCGCCAACTTTCTACTTTCCCCAGTTCTATAGTGTTTCTTCTCTAACCACATTTTCTCCCCTGGTGAATAATTAATGAATCGAGTATTTCGATTGTAATGTTTCTGCATGGGCCATTGGCTTACCTATAATGCATTACAAACAAGATGGATGACATTATTTAATGAAGATGAAACTGTATGCTGATAATCAGTTGCTGACTGCTGGTCAAGTGGGTCTGGTATAGCCTGTCCGAACACAACATCTTGAGGGAGGATGGCGGAGCGGCCAAAAACTACATTGTATGGGATACAGTTTGTTGCCTTACTCAAGCTGGTATGCAAGGCAAAGATGAGACTTGGTAATAGTTGTCACCAACTTGCTTGGGGAAGACAACGATGAAGGAGGACAGCCCGTAGCATGTCCTTAACAATGCAAATGTGTCATTCAGTAAAACCATTTCCTTGGCTGTGGTAAGCCGAGGAGCAGCGTTTTTCGATACCTAACTCATTATAAAATATTAAGTATAACCTGGCCATCAACGTTAGATCCCTAATCTGACATTATATATAGAGGCTTTCCATGTAAGAACACCCAGGAGGTTAGTAATGCATCAATTATAACTGGGGCAGTTTGATCCTTAAGAGGTATAACTTGCACAAATTTTGAAAAGATATCACCAATTAGTAAAATGTACTGAGATCCCTGATTGTCTTTAGGCAAATATCCAATTGATATAAACTACATTGGAGCTCTGGGTACCAAGAATCTGTGAGTGGTGCCTTGGGGGGTCGAGTATCACATTTGGTAAGTTGGCAAGTTTCACACCGCAAGATGAATTCAACATATTGGGCCAATAGATGTGATCCCGGATAGTATTGTATGTTTTGTCAGTACCCAAATGTGAGATGTTGTGATACTCTTGTACTGCAATAATCTTAAAGATGCAGGAAGAACAGGTCGTCCAGACGTTGTATACCTTCTTCAAGTTGTAACTGGAATTGAACTCGTTTGAGATGGCCTGTAGAAATCGACGCCTTTTGATTAATGTGTTTGATTGCATCACTGATCAGTAGGTCCTTTGATTGGGCTTCCTGGAGTTGGTCCTTAAAAGTGATGTCATCAGTAAATGTTGCATAAATCCGGTCTTCAAATAATGATGGTAGCTGAGCTTGAGAGGCTCCAGTTTGTCTGGACAGAGCGTCTGCTTTTGTATTGAAGTAACCTCGAATGCATTTGATGGTATAGTCATACTCTTCTAATTCAGACAGCCAGCAACATATTTTTGGTTGAGGACTTTTAGATTCGTGAAGTTGGGTTAATGGATTATGATCAGAGTGTAAAGTGAAATGGTTTCCTGCTAAGTAGACATGCCAATGCCGCACTGCCATTACTAAAGCATATGCTTCTTTCTCATTTGGAGAGTAGTTCGGTGGGGATCCTTGCAGAGCGGTAGAAAAATATGCTGCAGGATGCAAGCTTTGATCGGAGCTAAGCTGTGACAAAACTCCACCCACCGCAAAATGGCTAGCATTCAACTTCTAGAGTAAAGGGCTTGCTAAGATCAAGAAATTGAAGGATTGGCTTAGATGTTAATAGGTCTTTCAAATGGCAAAATGCCTATTCCTAATCCTCTGTCCAAACATATTGGGAATAATCACCCGTCAACTTGTTTAAAGGACGGCTAATCATTGAAAAGTTGGGAACAAAAGCTCTGTAGAAGCCTGTGAGTCCTAGAAATCCTTTGAGCTCTTTCATTGACAAAGGTCGTTGATAGCTTCGAATGGCATCTGTCAATCGGGCTTGGGGCTGTATCCCATTGCATGAAAGCTCATAGCCTGGAAAGTCTATCTTTGAACTGGCAAAAAGACGTTTAGACAGCTTTAAAGAAATTTTGGAAGCATGTAAGCGTTGGAAAATCTCAGTAAGGTCAGATAAGTGTTCGGGGAATGATCTGCTAAAAATGATCTTATCCAGGACATCACGAATGTGTGGTAATGGGTACGTGTCTTTTTTTGTTATATCATGTAACCCTCTAAAATCACACACGAAAAGCATTGACCCGTCTTTCCTTCTTACCAAAAGTAACAGGGCTTTCCATAGGGAAGAGGATGGTCGTATGATGCCATTTTGCAGCATTTCAGAGATCTGTTTATCAGTTTCTTGGTGCCAAGCATAGGGGATGCGATACAGTTTACGGTTAACTGGTTGTACCTCCTCGGGAATGATACGGTGTTGCATGTGTTTGACACGGGTTGGCCTTTTTGGATTGGAGGCAAGTATTTTAGGAAACTGAGAAATTAAATTGGGTATTTTTCTTCTTTGGTGCGACGAAAGGTACTCACCGAATTGTTTCAACTGTTCAAGATTTCTCTTTTACAATACTTCCATGAGTTGGACTTGATCTGCAGTAGTATCAACTTTAGCGATTGAACCGAGACATTCATTAGCTGCAAGTGACACGGGAGAAGCAGTCGTATTTGACAAGGAAACTTGAAAATAGCTATCAATGTTTTGAATTACTCTGCATCTATTGGCATACACACCGGGAAGTTTCTGCGACATTTTGGGTTCATAATCAGCGGTCACTAAGGAAAATCATGTGTCGCAGGGAATAGTGACAACGCTTTTAGAACGACTCTTTAGAGTAGATTTTAAGACTAAGCCCACAGTGCATTGCATGAAGATCTACATATTTGTTCCATTGGTCCCCTAGCTTGATAGCATTGTTCAAAAATCAAATTTCACAACGGAAAATTTTGAAAAAAAGTCCCTGCCCAAAATTTCATTTCTGTATGAGTTTACATCCAAGACTTTCAAACTATGCTTTAAGGTAACATCCTTTAAACGACCGGGATATTGACAGCACCAGAAATATTCATATAATTACCAGTAGCATCGATTAATGGGCTGGGCGTAGGTTGAATGCAACAGTTATGCGTTATCCGATGCAAACTTCCAATATCCATTAAGGAGCAGCTGGCTCCTGTGTCCATCAATGCATTAATAGGAATGTCATTGAATTTTACGTTCAAAATAGCCGAAAAGTTACCTGATTTCAAAGCAACGTGAGTTGTAACGGGATGGCCTAGTCATTGGTATTTTGGACAAGATGGATCCCAAGCATCATGTCCATTGTTGTCACATGCTTGGCAGAATCTTAAAGGGCAATTCCTTACCAGATGATCAGTGCTTTGGTAACATCTGCACCGCAGATTTGAGTTACCCTCTGAGCGTTGTTGATGCTGACGCTTGTCATGGTAACTACGTCCTTGACCAAAGTAGCGGTTATTATTTGATTTCCTGTCATTCCTTCCTACGGGTTTAGAGACATAGTTTATATCTGATGGGCTTTCAGGTTCTGCAGATTTGCACAATGTGAGGTCTTGTAATTTTTTCACTACTTTTTCAGCGACTGTGTCAATCAAATTGTCATAATAAGGTTCTGTGATTGATTTGCATTGGTTTCCTTTCTTTAACATAAATGGTTCAATTCCAGCAGTGGCTTGTCGTCTCATTTGGTAAGGCTTTTACATCTAACGAGTCGAAATTCGATAATGACTTTAGGGTGACTTGCATCCTTGGGTGCATTCCCTTGATATAGTAATCCTTGGCAATTGCTTTTGAACGTCATCTTCGAATGATGGGTAGGCCCGCTTTACCAACTCCTGAATATGGTATGCGAAAGTTTGTGGTGATTCATCTTCATATTGGGACCGAGAAGCCAACTTGCTAATAGCTTCTTCCCTGTTCGTATGGCCTTGTTCGAACTCCTTTGATAATTCTCCTTTTATCGTCTCATAGGACTTTATATTTGTGTCAGACAAACGTAAATAAACATCGAAGCCCCTAATTTCCTATCTGCTCGCCAAAGTTTCGGCAGCCTTTTCTCCAGTGTAACCCTTCAACGCTGAGAGCAGCTGAACTTTCTCGACGAATACTTTAACATCTCCATTCCCGTCAAAACTTTTGATTTTGGATTCCATTCTGTTATAATTCGGCTAAAGTAATGTAGGATACAACGAACAAGGAGTAAACTCGGATTGTGCTGTTCTACTAGAGAACTATAGCCGAATGATAGGTTGCACAATGCTACCGCTAATAATAGTCAACTACCGGGGGGTACTGTTAGCATGACTTGGATTCTACGTGTTCATGGAACCAGTATCAGATCTCGTTGTTTTGATACTTTCTCGTGCAAAATACAACTACATATGCAAAGATAAGCTCAAAAATTCACTACAAATATGACTATTGTTTTGTCTGTAATAGTCACCGTACTAGTTTTAACGAAAATTTCAGCTGTTTGTTGAAGTGCCAAAGTCGGATACTTTTTATACAGTGCATTTCTTCCAACAGCAGTAACATTTCCCGCCAAAATCCAAGTCGCGTTGCCATTGCCCAGTACTTTCAGTTCTTGTCTAAATGATTCTCAGAAAATTGAAGAGTTGTATTAGAGAATATTAAACAAGAGGAAAAAATACATAAAAGAGGAAAACATATATGCTCTCTACACATAAAAGAATCAACTATAAGATGAGTATCATAATCTATTTCAGTTTAGCTTTGAAATGAATATATACTACCAAACCTATTTGGAGTTTTTTGCACGTTGCTAGTTCATAGGTAGTCGTTAGAAAATCCACGATACTAAAAGACATTCGGCATTGCTACTTCATCAAACAGTTGAAAGTTTCATCATGTAACATATTGAGTCTGATGTTTTAATTATGTGCTGTATTTCGTATCACTTTAGTTATCATGTTACGCTTTTCATTCGTGCGCACCTGTGGAGACCTATAAGGGCAATTTGTTGTCCTGTCAACGTGTATTGTGATCTTGACGTGTCATGTATTGTAGTAACTAGATTTATATCCTAGGACGACGCTGTTCTTCCAGCCAGAGGGCATGTATTGTAGCGTGCAGTTAATGTCACATTTAGAGAGTATTTAATTCATATTAGTCAGTCTTCGATTGCATTATACCAGAAAACATCAACAGGCGTTCTTCGTTAGGCCTAGGCATAAAGTGCTATTACAAATATGGTAAGTATCTGATACTAGTTCCATGAACACGTAGAATCCAATGCGTAAGCTTGATGATTCAGGCAAAATTCTCAACAAAATTATATAAAGGTGAGCGTTCACAGCGTTTTTAGTATAGGTGGTAAAAACGCTCCAAAACATATGAAATTAGCCTAGACTTTGCTGCGAGAGTCATTTGTTTACAAAATCGTGGTCTTCCATTGATGGAAATAGTCCAGAGAATTAATTCTGCTAACCAATCAAGATTTGAACGCTATGCTATATTCGAGGCTGTATAATACCAAGTCTGTAAAAAGTAAGGGTACTTAAAGTCAAAACAACCAAAATACAAGGCTGCCTAAAATCAAGCTTTTTAATGTCAGGTCGCGGGGGAAGAGGGACTTATATGAAATGGAAGCAAAACTAGGGTAATATAAAATTGCATTTATTCAAAGCAATTTAAAATTACAATTGCAATTTAACATCACGCCTATCTAAAACAAAAACTTACTAATTCAAAGCAACTACATGGTCAATTAACTTCAGGCAAACAACTTTGCCTTGTGAAAGAAGCTACGCTAATAATAAAATGCTAATATCGTAATATATATAACAATTCATGTTTCAGTACAAATAGGGTATTACAAATAATTCTACCTTTGCATGACTTGCCATCCTCATTGAGTCGGTAACCCGAGTTACAACTACATGCAACATCACCATTTGATTCGCTACATAGCTGCTCACATCCAAAATTGGTACAGTTTAATTCTCTGGTAGTATTGGGTGCTAAAAGACATACAAGCAACAATTGCTGAACTTAGGCCCGTTTCAAATGTCGAACTTTTCATAAGCTGAGCCTAGTGGATAATTCATTTTATGGCCAACAATTCCTTTTTTAGTAGGGAACTAGTATAGAAATTTGACATGAATGAACCTGGAAGCAAGAAAATAAACATACAGCCCGCATACACAATTAAGTTCGACGTCTGAAATGAGAGTCGCACCAAACTCGCTCACTTGCCGACCCAAACTGATTTAAGTTATTGCCAGAAGGTACTGAAGTAATGAGTGTATGTGAGTTTGTGCGCATGTGTGCGTGTGTGCATGGTTGTCGAGCTAGAAGTGCAGGATACAGGTCAAATTTGTCCCTCAATTGAAAGTAAATGGCGAAACAATTGCTAGATAATTCACAAATATAATTTGGATTTCTACAATTAGGAAAAAAGAGAATTCAATGACTGCTTCTCGTCCTTAAATTCCTCGAATTATTGAACAACCCACAGCAACAATTATATTGAATTGCACTGGGCCACCTTAGGATGTAAATGAAAATACTTTAGTATACTTCGTAAGGTATAAACTGCCCAGAGAGTGCAAGGGGGTCTGCAGCTACTATCTATGCGTAAGTTTTCAAATGCGAACTGATCTAGCTGAGTGACTTGTACAAAAAGAGCAAAAGTCCACCGAAAAAATTACAGTCCATGAGTTTACTCCCACATAATTGAAGAAGATATACCTTCGTTGCGTAGCATACAAGTTACATATAGCAAACGTTTTGTGTCCAAAACCTAGGATCAGTGAACACCATTATGACTTGTCCTGCTCTTGAATTTGCTGATCCAATGAAGTATGCAAACAGAAATGCTAGCGAAAACTACACAACAATAAAGGGAGTTGTAGTGAAGAAACCTTCGCTTGCAGAAAGGTACGAATGAATTAGAATAAGCCTCCGTGTTTTTACTGAGTAAAATTGCAAACCACTAGGACCACCCACAATCGAATGTAGTAAATTTGCTTAGGAGAACTACATTATAGTATTATTTTACTGAATATCATGGCGATCATTGCAAAAGTACCGACAAAGCTTTCTGTAAAAGCCTCAGCTTGCTTAAGAATGCGTTTTCTATCGACATAAATAGTGAAAGACAAACTTTACAAAGCTCCTTTAATGTAGGTAGGAGACAGAATTCTATCCTTTTTAATTATTTTGGCTGTCATTTTCTAATGCAACAGGACTAATATTTAAATAAAAAAATTTACCTGCTGTTGACTAAAACAACTATCTTAAAATATCCTTAATCCTATAGGCTGATGACAACAAATTACACAGTACTTTGCTAACACAGACGATCTTCACACAGGCCAAATATAGATATTGCTTCTCTTTCGCAAATACCTAAAGCTAGAGAAGGACATCGGAGAGGTAATTTTGAGGACAAAAGGCCCATTCATTATGATTTGTGGCATCAATTTATTGGTCTTTAAAGCTGAGTAGTGCAATGTTGGCTTTCTTGAGACAGCTAATGATTAATTTTAGTAGTTCTGGTTAAGGCACGTTTATGGTCTAAACCGTCGCAATCTTCATGATACTCCCAAAAATCATCTTGTTCCTTTTTACTTTACTAAACACAATTAATTCTCATTAGTAGAAGAAAAAGTCCAAATTATAATGGGACTACGACTGACCTGGGCACTTTCCTGTTTAATAACTTGACCTTAAGTTTGGTTCTAACTTTAATTTTGACTTGAAATAAATTTGATTTGACGTTTTATAATCCAATTCTACTCTAGATCTGAAAAGAATTTTCTTCTTTTTTAGTTTTATTTCAATTTCTTCTGCCGCAAGTGAAAGAATTAAATGGCAGAGACAGTCCACTATACTATTGGTATTGGTACACTTCATAGAGTTTCCAAGGAAGAGGCAGTCACTAATATATAAGTTATCGCATATTTATTAAAAGCATCCTATTGTTTGTATATGTACCATTAATGAAATAATATACTGGTAGAATAGGTACAGCTAGAATACTACCACCTACAACTATAATTCTAAGCCCCCTCAAATGAGCTTTTCCCTCGAAAAAGCCCAATCCCAAAATCCAGAATAAATATGCTCCTATGGAGCTTAAAATTTTTTTTAAGAGGCCAGGTTCATAAGAGACCCAAAAATTTAAGAAACGTTTGCAACTATATGTAAAGAGCTAAGAAACTTAGGAAAAATAACACATTGAAACCTGTACCTGGTTCTACGTAAAGCTGAAACAAAGCAGTGAGCATGATATTGCTTTAGTTTTTAACTCGGAGTGCCGAATTTTGCTTGTTGCAATATTAATAGTTCTCTACGTCCACGTTTTGATACGTTTTCCTGCAACTTATTTCGCTAAATTAGGAAACTTTTAAGAAACTCCTAGAACTAAAATGAACATTTTAGTTCTAAAATACATTGTCGTAAATGTCTCCTAATTTTGCCACATGGCAAAAATTAAGAGACCGTCACTACTAGGCCTTGAAACAGGTTTCTTGAACAAAATGTGTATTCGAGGGTCTACGACAAGGATCCGTATAATAGCATAACGGTCTCTACTTTAACTTTCATATCATTATACAAGAGTATAATACTATTCAGGCGTGTTATGGAGGGGGGTTCAGGGGTGCTCAGTACCGTTGTTAAAATTAATCGATCTTTTAGGGGTCTTAGCCCCCTTTATGATCATTTTCTATACATTTGTAAAAGGAGGAGAGATGAAAGGTACGGTCCTATAAATAGAAGTATAATGATAAAGCCCTATGTTGGTTTCCAGTTGTCAATATTTTCAGATGTGTACGTGTATACAGCAGTAGCAAGCAAATTATTGCCATAAATTCAAAAATGGGTGTGGTTAAGGGCGTGGTTGATAAATTTTCTACAATACAGCTCCCCTTTTTACAGTTTTAGGACGGAACCACTGCCTGGGCAGGCACAAACTTGCTTGCCTTTTAATTTTTGTATCCTTTTCAACTTTTTCGTCCTTATTTCTTTTTGATTTTAGTATTTCTTCATGTTGAAATCTGTTAAAAGCTTCTGTAATGGCGAAACTCTGCTTATATAGATAATTCTGGTAGTCTATTGTACGTTGCCTAATGTAATGATGCTAGCAATTGTAAGCAACCACTAATTAAGCACGTAAGTAAATGACTATCTTACATAGATCCTTGCAAGCCTTGGATCACAAAGCATCGGGGTGCTTCAATGAGCTTAGCCACTTACCTTTAGTAGTTGTTAGGGTCATCTTAGCGTTCACACAGCATACTCTGAATGAATCATCACATAACATCTCCTTCTCTTCTCTTTCGCAACTCTCCCCACGATCAGCTGCACCAATTCCTCGCTTGCAGCAATTGCAGCAAGTTGACCTCATATCACCTCCTAAGCCAGATGCACTGTTGCATTTGAGACCATTTCTGTTGGGATGCAATAATGTGTTATAACACAACTCCTAGACAGCATCACAGGTATCGGAACTGCCAGATGATGAGATCTTAGCTCGGAAAAATGCATTAGGGTCATTCAATTAGTATGTACGCACCAAAATAGCAAAAATTTGACCTCCCTTCCTTCCAGCGTCCGCATATGTACGCTCGCTACGACCCCCATTCCGTACATACTCTTACCTATATGACCCCCCCCCCAACATCTAGCGGGAATGTTTTTAAATATCCAATCAATATTTGCATAGAGAAAAAGTCTGTAAAACATATGTGAGACAGGAAGATAATCATAGCAAATGCTTTAAAAAACAGCAATGAAAGTCATCGTCGAAGCCACAAAAGTATGATAAAAGTACCTTGCATATGGAAATAGCACACAATCCATTCAAAGGGTGACTTTTTTGCGTACGTACTTAGATTTGTCAACTTTCCACCCCCTTGTACGCACGGCGTATGCCTTAGCTTGACCATCCTCCCTCTTCGAGCGTACTTACTAGATGAATGGCCTCGTATGTGTGTTCTGCGAAGGCTTGCAGCAACTCCCTGTAGAGTTGCAGGGTTCAGTACTTTTGCTTGCAAAATGCGATTTTACCTCATTCTTACATTGGAAATGTCAAAGATACAATATAGATCCGAGATTGTAAGATTAAAAAACACAAGGTAGTCCATTTTAACCAGCTTATTCAAGCAAGAGTTAAGAAAATTTACAGAAAATCTCAGCCTCAATTTCGGAAAAAGTAAATTTTCTTAAATAAAAAAACGTGTATCTGTTTCGATACAATTTAGACGAAGAATCTTATCTGTGAAATTTTTTTATAAGCGCAGCCCCTTCGAATAAATACACCTCCTGAATAAGCGCATCCCTAAAAATAGGAAAAATGTAATCAGCGCACCGCGCGGTTAATCCGAATAAGTACGGTAGTAGCATTTAACATACATTGCAGACTGAACTCCCACTTTGCAATGTTGCTCCATTGCAGAACTTTGACAGCAAAGCATGAATACTTTTTTGCACATGGCTTTATCGATTCTTCCAGCTTTCTCATAATCTATATTCTTCTCCAGGCAATGTGGACCATCAGTCTGCCTACTACCAGCCTTTGATCCTTGGTGACAACAATTCAAGATTGATCCTAGAAATGAAGAAATCGATACGAATTAGAAAAGACCGCTAAAATTACAGCAACAAAATTAGAAAAATCACGAAAACCACAGATAGATCTCAAAGCCACAGAAAAGTAACAAATAGACTTAAAGTACACGCTTTTCATAAGAAACGTTTACATAAGCAATACAAAATCAGGCAAAAGAAACTTTTGAAACACGGCAAGCTAAGCTCCAAGAGTAAACTCTGAAAACTGTCTTTATAAGAAGTTTTGCACAAAACCAAATACAAACTACAAGCATACATCTCAAGAGCCCGTTAGTTGGAGGGTGTAATTTTGAATTTACTTGACTTTCTATGAGAAGTCAAATCATAGTGCTTGATTTAAATCCTTAATGTTAGTGTGGCTGGCGCTCTATACAGTGACATTACTCTGAATCACGGATTTCTAAATCACAATAATGATGTTGTTCGTCAGAGGATCCTACATTCTTTCAACTTCTAAACAAGCACTATCTTTGAAAGTATCTGATATTAAAGATGTAGTGACTAGAGTATCGCTAAGTAGGAAGACGCCTGGTAAATAACGCAGAGACTGACAAGCTCAATACAATCAGTATTTTGCGTTGGATTTAAAGGTTAACCGGCTTAATGTCTGTGGCTGACGATGATGAAGGATTTAAAACAATCCGACTAAGGATGAATGGATAACCTGTGGAAAAACGGGACATCTGGTGAAGAAATGATCGTTATTTACAACAAATTTGGAAGCATTTCCCAGCCTATATATGCCTAGATGTAATACCTCTTGTGCCTATCAATTCAAAGCTTAATTTCGAAACTTTGTTACGTCAAATGTTATTCAGCAATTCATAAGTTTTTTATATTCTCACACCAGATGGACACAATGCTTAGAAACCGTCTATTTACTTTTGCTTTACAACCCTTGCTATTTATGTCAAATGTCTATGTGTTATTTTGTGAAAAAGTTGATCAGAAGATGTTTCTATTCTCATTGAAAATGCTTAGCCAATACAACCAGGGGTGGCACAAACTGAGGGGGGATGTTGGGTGCCATGTCCTGAAATTATAGCGAAATTCGGTTGCCACACCAACTTCAACATCTTGCTAGAGGTCCCTTACCCTCAACGTTTTCTCATCGAATTTGGACGAATTAGAACAATGATCTTGCTGAGAAGTTGGGAGGGCCAAGTACCATCCAGTCCCCTTAGGAAACGCTACTGTATATAACGGATTTAATTAAAAGCAGGAAATAAATCAACCTACAAATGAAACGATTCTTACAGCAGCTCACTCTCTAGTCATTATGGCGATCAGATTTTGCATTTATTTTTCAAAACATGTGGCCTAAAAGTTTAAATTTATGACCTAATTTTGACATGTTCATATTCCCGAGTCAAATTCTTCAGTCGGGCTTGCGTTAACACTTATTCATACGCTTAGGATCTCTCAATCATCATTCATTTGCAGCATTTTAGAAATATAGGCTTTGAACTGCATAGATCTTCCACAAAGCCCTTGAATCCCTGTGATAGCCTCGAAAATGGCATATCTGCTGGATAACTGTGATAGAAAACGAAAATGGCATATCTGCTTTCTCCACCAAGTTGCACTAAATCCCAGTATTATTAGTAGACAACAGCAGGGATGCCGAGAGAATTCTGAGGTCCCAGCGGAAAAGAGAGAGATGAGGCCCTCTGCGAGCGAAGCGAGCAGAAAACTTTCAGAGTCTAGAAACTAACTTTGGACAATTACTGCTAATTTACTTTATAAGGCGTCCATCACTTTGAAGCATTGGGTTTTATGAGGCCCCTTGGAGCTTGAGGCCCTGGGGGCAATTTTCCCCTCCTGCCCCCCTCTCAGCAGCTCTTGATAACAGCCAGATCAAGATATAAAGACCATTAAAAAGTAATCCGCCGCCACGCAAACGCAAACCTATCAGGCTCTATACTATAAAGTAACTATATATACGTGCATTGCATTTACACGTTTTGTGCCATATTTAAAATTTTTTACTCTATTTTTGAGAGAAATAAGATTTTTTAATTTACTTGGACCATACTTGACTTCATGACTTTTCGACCGCCCTTCTCATCACTTGCATTCTAGCTGTCTTGTGCTCATAGTCCTAATTAAGAAATACTTACTACGGAGGAAAACCTCAGAAAAGACGATATGCTGGCTCTATGAAGGAGAAATTCTAAGAGTTGGGAGCACTTTCTGGTCTAAATCATTTCAAAGATGCTTTATAAAGGATTTAGTTCATTTTCTAAGTAGAAATTCAAATGCGTCATAAAAGCAAATACATTCAAATTAGAGTCTTAACAAAGACCAATAACAAACTTTATTAGCAAGTAGTGTAAAGTCTCCAGTTGCTGTAATACACTAAAAAAAAGAGGTCTGGGACAAAGAACCTAGGAAAATTTTTGGCGAAGTGATTCTTACTTCGGCTCAAAACGCATCTCAAAAAGAGGCATCCTTCAGCAATTAAGACATCCCTATATTTCAAATAACCACTTACCATCAAACTTTGAGCCACGGCTGATTTGCCTAGAAGGAATTTCTTTAGTTCTAATATAAAGCTTGTGGTAAAAAGGGAAAATCTCTAGGGGCAAATATTTATTCACTGGGGGGTGGCAAATTTGAGGAGTAGGGCGTATTTGGCCCCGTGTTTGTATGCTAGAAAGGTCCTGGTTGTGCTTGCTACACTATGAACGATCAAAAGTCATGTCCTATATCGGGCTCAATTTTGTGGCAGGGCATGCCTCAAGCGATAGAATACCTAAACCTGTACATATCAAGGCTAATCTTGAAAATGCCAATACGTCTTGAGAAACTAGAAGAACTAGTCCAGATAGGTCATTAGGACGACTTGGGGCTTCAGGGTACTCCTCCGTTTCAATGTGACCTACCCCCTATATTCCCCGCGTGCTGCTACTGCATCAAAGCGAAAATTATTTGAAAACAGATTTCAATGAACAAGAAGGATAAATGATACCCATCAGACTTAATTCAACGTCACTGGAAAGTAAATCGATCATAGAAACAAATAAGAGCTCGAATTAACTTTACAACGTTTCGATTATCTTTTCAGTATTTCTTATTAAGAGATAAATCAAAAGCAAAACTTCGGTTTTCACAGTACACAATCAGCTATTAGAATTTCTGGAATATTCATTCACCAGTTTAAAGACTCTTCAAGAATTCAATCGCTATGATTATAAATTAAAACGACTGTAAATAGTAAATCCGTGCTAAGTACATATTTGATCCAAGACCAAATCATGTGTTTTTGTGTATGTTCTGTGCATTTACTTTCCATGTCTCTGTATAGAATTACGCAACTGGTTCTCGCAACTAATTATAGAATTACGCAACTGGTTCTCGCAACTAATACAGATGATAAAATTGTTCACCATGCAAATGCTAATACTGAATGGCAATTCAAGGTAATAATGCGGAATGACAATATGGAATAAAGATACGTAATTTCAAGGATGGCATGACAAGGGGGCATGCATACAGGCTGTCTGGGCTCTATGGAAGCGATGGGTTTAGCAGCAATGTGGACAAAAGCGAAAAGAGAAATAAGCTGTAACTGAACATCATTTTAAGTGCAGTTTCTTTCAGAGAGGAAAAGGCATATATAGGTATTTTGTTTATCATCATATTCCTTCGCTAAAGATTGAAAAATAAGGAAGCCAACAAGAAATAAGTGCAGTATATACATCTTTTTGAAAGAACTTTATTCTTTCATACTTTTTGCAGTTCTTCAAATGTCTTTCAACCCAGTGTCTGTACATAAAAAGGAGACAGTGGACAGGCATGAAGAAAGGAAAGGAAGAGGGGTTGAAAAATGGCGGAATTGTGTGGACATCCTTTATGGATGACCCCTTATAGGTCATGGTGATACAATATGACAAAACGGAATGACAATACAGAGCTATAATACAGAAAAATATTATAGATTGACAACATAGTCTCAAAATGTGCTTCAACTAGTAAGGAAATTTCTTTACCGTAAGGAAATATAGCCATTTGGAAGGGAAAAAGAAGTAATTGAACATTGTAAGGAAATGAGAAGGGAATTTTTAATGAGTAAGAAATTTATGAGGAATTCAAAAAGTACTTTTCTGCTCTTAAAACCCCACCTTATAATTGATATTTATTTTTACATATGCTTGTTACGGCACCAGAAATATATGATAGGGACTGAATATCCCGCAGGAGGAGTGAAGATTTATATGGATAGCAGGATCACAGGGTTAATACATGGGGATAACATGATCCGTGGGAAGCTATAGCTTCTCTAGCCCTCAATTGTTTAAAAGTATCAAAGGCATTCTAACAATTCCTAAGGCATTGAAAACTTCCTTCAGGACAAATTCGATATCATTCAGGGGTAGCATACTTTGGAACAGTATACCTGATGTGATTAAGAGTAGCAATACAGTTCTTACTTTTATCAAAAGCAATAAAAACTGGTTTGGTGAAGTTGGTAATTGTACTATTTGCACATAATTGTTTAATACTGTGTAGCTGTCAACATATTTTCTGTTAGTTGGTATTTATTTGTTCTACTCAACAATATAAACTACTACGGCGTCCAACTGCAAATAAAATGTATTATTACTATTATTATTTGGTAACCGTTAATCAGAGGATTCTGCAGTTGCTCGTGAAAGAGATTTACATAAGAAGACTTGATTTAAATCCCAGCTTTATGAGGTAAGTTTTTGAAGAAAAGGTATTGCCTTACAACCTAAAGTTCCCTGGCAAACTACAACTTATAAAGGCAAACAACTAACCACTACAGCGGAAGAAATCAAACTTTCTTAAAATTTCCATCAGGCTTATAGAAACCCTAAAATATGATGCCTGCAACTGCAGATTATACAAAGCTTTTTATCCAATTTAGGTGTTTTATCGTGAGGCTATATTGTATTTTAATTATATCATTATAATGGTACTTTTGCACGCTAACTTTCTGTAAACAATTGGCATATAATAGCTTGTAGCTATAACTCTTTAGCCAGCTGTAAATGAAAGAATAATAATGCTGCCACCTCTGGAACAAATTGAATCAATCCATCAAATTGACAATGTATGGCACCTCTACATATAATTTCAGTGAATTGTTGGGGGAAATGGCCACTGTACTGTTGCAAATTGACTTCAAAGTAAGATTGTGATAATGACTAAAGATGGCTGTATTTGTTGTATTTTTGACTCGTATCCTTGTATGTGCACATCAAAAAAGTCAAAGTTCCTCCCACACCAATTGCGCATAGGGCGGCGCCTATCTCCGTTTCCAGTAGCCCTAGGCCACACGTCTGCGAATGCAGTAAATGCTACAGCGGGGGGCTGGTCCACTGGTAGCTCCCCACTCCATTCTCATGTATTGAGCGCCAGACGAGAAGGCAGTGAATACCATATTTAAAGTCTTTGCTATGACTCGCCCGGGGCTCGAACCCACGACCTTCCAGGTGTGAGAAAGACGCTCTAACCACTGCACCATCACTCCGGTAAATGCACATGGGAGTAATAAGAGATTGGGCCCAGCGCCATTAAATGCTACATGAAATATGAAAGCATTTTGCAGCCAATAACACACCTTTTTGAATGCTTTTGCTGCAAAATATATGTGGAGGTAAATCGTAAGGAAATCTTCGCTTTTTGGTCTGGAAATTCTACCAAAAAAGGAAAAAAGGAAGGAAATCTGGTTTTTCAAAAGTGGAAGCACTGTGTATAAGATGTTGTTTTTGATGCTGTGTTGAATAATCGTCACTTATTTTAATTCGGTCAGCAATATGTTTTAGATTGTCTGCACTTGAGCACTTGTAGCTTGACGGCGAGCACATTATGCTTTATTCCGTAGTGTCACCCCTATGTGAAGCATTACATTTCCGATCCCTATGCAGGGGAGTTGTTATGGGGAAGGGGTTAGTTGGTTGCAGCATCCCCTGTCCTTAGAGGTTGTCGGCAAATTTCTAAAATATCGGATTCTATCGGCAGCTCTAGGAATGCCTGTGGTGTCATAGAAATATAAATGTTCGTGCCTATTTTACTTACAATACACGTTTCTTTTATAAGAAAGTGATTTATAAGAAAGTAGTACTCAGCTGCTCAAAAAGTTAAAAAAAATTCAGTAATGAATTTTTGAGACTTAAGAAGTATTTTAGTGTCTATGTATTGAAAATTCAAGCTACAAAATGTCATACATGCGATGTTGGCTACCCTCTAACAGCTTAACTTTTATTATTTACAAAGATTTATGAATTTTTGTTTAGTGTACATGGAGATTTTTCAATTTCCGTTAAGGTGCATGCGCCAAATATATGAACTCATGAATTTCTGCTAGGAACGTTCTAATACTGGAATCGTGAAAAAGTTAAGAAAGTTTCAGTATTGAGCCAAATAATTCTTATAAAAAAACCTGTACCTCAACTTCGAGATTAATTGATAATTTCACAACATTGAATATACAGTACATTCATTCTAATACGACAATATTGTGAACAGGCTCTTTTGAATTAGGGGCTCTAGAAGGTGACATCCTCTATTGTCTTAAAAGTCTTTACTTGTATCTCCAGTTGGTAAAAGCTCTTTTTATCGGCAAATGGAAAACAGCTACTGCTCTTCTGAGGACATTTGCTGTGGACAATGAAAGAACGGCTTGATAATCTAGATCGCAATTTTTCAAAAACTGCCGACGATACACAACTTTATACATTTCAACCATTCCTCTTCTCAGAGTCAACTTTTCATAGATTGCTGTATCTTTCTCTATGATAATTCCTTTCCTTTACCTTGCTGGTTTAACAAGCTATGGGGCAGGGGGTTGTGTGAAAACTTCCATATCAGTTTTCCAGAAATTATTGATCTACGCTTTTAAAAGGGCTTGAAAGCCGTTGAAATCCATGAAGCATTTCCCATATTCTCCGAAGCTCTGAAGGGCTTGTTCAGGGAAACTTTTCCTAGAGCGTTGGTCACAGGCCCCGTAGGTGTCTCTCCCCTAGCTTACCCATCCGGATTCCGTACACACCCTCCCATGCTGGATCCACTGGTGAAAGTTATCATTTTCATCCCCTCCTTATATGTCTTTCGATTCACAGTTGAGTCACAGACAACATCCTTCTCTCAGCGTGAGTCAGTGACCACATCCTTCTCTCGGCAAAGTTGGTTTCACACCCCTTGGCTGATTTAGCTAGCGACGCCCCTGTCCCTCGCCGTGCTCAGTCATTATAGAATAAAATATATGTAGTGCGGCGTGTATGTGAAAGATGTAGAAATGAAGTACACTCATTTTTTATAAAGAGCCACTTTATAAGGAAACTACACGTAGACGACTGAATATGTAAGAGCTTATACTATTAAAGGAAAAAGCCTAAGGAACTTTTCACTTTGAAAACTTTTTACGACTGCAAATAATCAAGAATTTAGGAAGCTGGGCCATTCATTTACAGCCAAAACTCACATAGGTACATTTTATAAATTTTTTCCTACCTTATGTGTGCTTTCAGTCATAAGTTCTAGCCAAAATTAAAGGTAAAATACAGAATTTTGATGCTTCCTTGTTGCTTTACCACTTTCATGGCACTATGTGTAGTGAAAGTTAAGGAACTAGAAAGAAACTTTTAGTACTAGAATATGACGAAAAAAGATAAAAAGGAAACCACTACAAAAGCAACCTACTACTAGACAGCCTAAACTTTAAGAAACTTCAGAACTACAAGGAAAGAGTTAAGAAACTTTAGAAATATAGCACTTTGAAAATGTTCAACGTAAAGCTGTACTAAAACAATGTGACAATGTGAATATGTCATTGCTTTAGAATTTAATTCATATTGACGCACTTTGTTTGTTATAGGACAAATAGTCTGCTATATCTATGCGTTGTGTACGTATTAACAACATTTTAGTTCGCTAAATTAAGAAAAATTTAGAACCAAATGTGGCCAAAAATTTAGAAACTTTTAGTACTAGGCCTAGAGCTAGGTTTCTTACAAAAAAATTGTAAGCCTTGAGCTACTTTCTAAGTAAAAAGAAGCATGTAGAGGAAAGAGACGAATGGAAATCGACTGAAAGTGTGGTCTAAACTAGTAATTACTTTAACTATCTTTGTATCAAGAGCTCTACCCGCAAGATCTGAATATCTATAACGACATGATAAAGTCAAAAATACAGCACCAGGCTTCAAGCTTCGGCCACACCTTTAACCGTAGAAGCTACCATTTCTATCGGCATGACAAAGGTCTTACAAAAGAATCTTGTAAATATTGGGGGCAAGGGGACATTGCCTCCAATAATTCACTGGGCTTCTATATAAAAGTGCCATGCACTTTCAATTTTACTTATTGGCTCTAGCTGTAAACAAATGAGCACCTACATGCATACTCTACAAATAAAGCACCACGAGTTTCTACTACGAAAAACTGGGATTGCCGTTTTATTCACAATAAGCAACAACATAGTGTCCTCAATCAAGGACGCCTGCACAAGAAAAGCGCAGGTGCGGGCAAGATCTATACTTGGGGTACCAAAGATACGAGTTCGACGTTGAAGCAATTTTGAATGAAATAGAACAGGCTCCCCAAGCAGGTAGCTTGAAAATGAGTCTTCCCAAAACACCATCGTTAGGTTGCTTCTGCTGTCAATAATCGCTATACTTTCTCACGTGTTCAGCAATATGTCCCTCGCTATTTATAAGTGCAGTGAAGCTGAAGGGCTTACAAAAACACTTGTACAACACATAGAAGTTCTAAGCCATTTTCTCATACCCAGTGTCTAACTAAAGGGCCAATCGTGGTTGGGCCCAGAGGAAAATTGTTAATACTATGGTTCCCAGGTGGCCGGAAAATACAATTTTGGAAGTATTTATTTTAAACAGAGTAAAGAAAGGCTGCTCTCAAAAGGGCAAATCTTGCCGCTCCCGCGAAGGCCCCGCTGCCCCGTGCTGCAGGCGTCCTTGTCCTCATTAATATCCAACACGTTTAATTTCTCAACGTCTACTGCACCCCCCATTCAAATATCGTTCGGCACGTCACTCCTTCCGATGAGGTTTGCAAACGCGGAAGGTAGACAGCAAAAATGTTGTCATCTAGTTAGCCATTATCGCTTTTGGGGTAAATTTTAACAAAGATCTTCGCAATCAAATTATGCAACAAGGCATTGTAAAGATCTACAAATTCCTAGGCTTAATACTAAACATGCAAAAAAGAGCTATCAATACTCTACTGTAAAAATTGGAATACAATTCCAACTGATATTAGGGAGCTCCCAACTATTAGTCACTTCAAAAAGAAATTAAAGGAGTTCCTAAAGTGCTGATTAAAAATATGCTTGGCCACTTAGAAACACAATCCCCTGGAAGAAGAGCGTCCTGGAATATAAATTTAGTTACCTACTCGTTTTATTTCTATGTATTTAAACTATTGTAAATATTACCTCCTTGGACTTTGTGTGTTATAATGTAAAATAAAAAAGCTGGAGGGTAGAATTGTGCATAAATGATTTATTATGATATGATATGATATGATATGATATGATATGATATGATATGATATCATATCATATCATATCTTTTATCGCTATCATTGGGTACGTAGATTGAAAAATATGAAATGACACGAGAAGACCTATGAGTTTTACCAAGAGCTTCTAGTGTATTGTGTAACTCGTCATATTTGTGCCAAATATAAACTAAAAGTGTTAAATGCGCCTTACAAATAGTACCAGTAGATAACTATGGAATCCTGTGTGGCTTAACAGTGTTAATTACACTATCTTTGTCGTCTAAATAAGTAAATCACTATATTATACGCTGATTCCGGCCTTGTGAATGACAACATACTTAAAATTGCTGTTGTTTACGAAGTGAAGAACGTGAACAGTTACCTGAAGATGACCCAATCAAGAGCAAAAATAGTACTGCAGAACTCAACATTTTGAACTTCATATACTCTTCTCTACTAAACATGTAACCGACTAGGACCAAGATTGCTTCGGATGTTGTATTGCAACCGGAGCTAACCATGAATTGACAACAGGCTCACTTTGTTTTGCGGTTACAATCGTTGTGCCGACAGATGAACAAAAGGAACCTGGTTATCCCGCATGCCAGATATCTTTCATCTGCTTTCATCAAGTTGTTTTCATATGCCGCTTGATTTGTTGATATCAGGGGCGGCTCTAGGCGTCTGAAAGAAAGTTGAAAGGGGCAAGGAGAAACAGGGGTGAAGATAAGGAGGACTAGGGGTAAGTCCCAACGTCCTCTCAAGTGTGAATTTGTTGCTTTGTCTAAATTGGAAGAAAACTGCTAGGTCAGATGGGACTTTTTGCTTTGCGCGGGGATTTATCCCCTACGCATATCAGCTGTCAGCCGCTGTTACAGCCGCAGAAATCTTGTAAACCATGCATGGGCATAGTACGGTCCGTGGAGAGTTTTAATTCGGCCCGCGAAGAGCTTTAATTCGGCCCGCGAAGAGCTTGTCATATCCTCTACTGTGACCCGATGAGTTTTTGAATCATGTTTGAACATTGGGTTTTTGGTATAAAAGGTTATTCCAAGCCTAGTGAACATTATACAGTGTTCAAGAATTACAAGATTATTCCCTGCAGTATGGTTCAAATGTCCATTGGACTTTGCTACATATCATCTGACAGGCGCACAACTAGGAATTTTCGAGGGCAGGGGTCCAATCAGGGCATTTTGAAAGGATTTTTCACTGGTGTGGCATTCAAGAAAGGGTACTTTAGATAAAGGCAGAATCTAAAAATTACAAAGCCTTCATAAGTATCCTTGAAATATTGCTATACATGTTTTTTTTATAAGAAACATACTCTCTGGCTTCAGCCTGGATGCTTCTTATGATTTCGTCAAATCCAGCCTTAAATGTTTCTTAAATTCAAAGACTTCCAATAACAATAACAACCCAAATAAGACAATTGTGGTGCAAGAAAAAGGATGCCCTGGTTATGTGAGGCATATAATGGATGTTCATTCTATTTTCTTGCTATTTTGATAAATAATTTACTAACTATTATTCGAAAATTCAGCCTGTCTATGTTTCTTAAATATTGATTTTCCCCTAATTTCAGCTTCATGTTTCATATAGACATGTTTCTTATAAAAAGAAACGTGAAGACCAGTGTTTCTTACTTTAGGAGCCCAATTCTGAAGATCTGTCCAGACGAATATTAGTATATGGAAGAAAATAAACATCTCTACTCAAGGCCAAGGCGTGAAGAGGATAGGAGGGGTCTGGGGCTGAGCTCCTAGAAAACCAAGACCTTTACTTTGGCTTAGAATGCATCTCCTAATAACAAGAATGGCATGCGTGGCATGGAATTTTGATAGTTTGCGGCAATTTTTTAGAAGAAAGCTGGTGGAAGATAGTACCTTGGTCAGAACTCATTGAACTTGCCTCAAATAGACTCAAAATTGAATTTCTTGCATACCCTCTATTATCGGCAGATAATTGTGCCATTGGCAATTAAACTCATATCCCACTACATGCAAGATGCAAACCCAATTTACTGAGTAGCAATAAATATATATCCCCCATACCCCACACCCTTCCATACCCAATTAAGTTTCGTCCCTGCCACTGCTATAGACCGTACAGAGAAAAAAATTGATTGTCACTTTATAACTAAAGTGCCCATCTCAAAATTTATGAATGAAAAGCGAAATCAACTATAGAAGGACAAATATATTGAGATATAAAACCTGTTCAATACGACTAAACATGTTTCATCCATACATATTTCAAATGCGACAAAAAATAAAGTAGTCACTGCATCATAAGGGTACTTAAGTGGTGGTGCAAAAGTATTCCACTGGTGACGCAGCGAAAGGCGCTGGTGGGGAATTTCCCCACCACTTTATATGTTAAAAAATGCCCTGGGTTCAATCCATGAAAAAAAGGTACATTAAAGCTCCTCAACTAAGACATAGCCTTTGAATACTGTTTTTTTAGATTCATAAGCGGAGGAAATACTGTGAGAGGTTTACTGATATCTTTACTCTTGAGGTCAATGGTTCTCATTGCTATATCTTATCATGGTAGAGATGGGAAAATGGGAGACGGAGGCGAAGCCCCAAGAAAAGTTTCGTGAACATGCCTTTTGCATGTTAGAGAAAGGCCCTTTTGAATAGAGAGGGTACTACAAGAAAGGGCATTTTTGATCTTTTGCTGGAAAGGGCAGGGTCCAGACACCGATAACCCCTCCCCGCTCTCGAAAGGACTTGACATACCTTATTGGCCATTTTTGTGCCGGTCCCAATGTAACGCCGGCACTTATAACGCCAGGGAAGAATTTTGGTCTACCGCCACTTAGGTTCACAGTTTACGCCATTAAAAAAGAGCATGATAGGATAGGGCAATAATCCTTTGCTTTTCATGGAGGAAAAGAGTGGAACAATCTTGATTTAAGAGCAAAATTAATGCCCTCTATTCACTGCTTCAAGTCATCTTTGAAAGATTCTAAGCTTAGTAGCATGGGTTAGCTGTGTCTTCTTTTAGTTTATTTTTAATTGCAGTTGTAATAATGTATACATATGTAGCTCATATTATTTTAGATATCTTATATTTTAATTAGGCTTTTTATATATTTTTTCACAGGGCCAATTGTAAACCAGGTTACTGAATTGTTACCCTGTATAAAAAGCTTTAAATGCAAATAAACGTACAAAAATAGGAATAAGTCATGCAATGTTAGGAACTTTTTCCTAAACGTAAAGTATTCTGAGTCTCAATATTCTTCTAAACTTTATTCTTGTAACAAGAATTACATCGCAGATTATGGCAGCTCTGTTGATTGTTGATTTTTATTTCTAAACCGATTTTAATGTTTCTGATTCGAGTATATTTGCATATATCAGCATCTCCACCTCCCCCCCCC
>WIPJ01001849.1:1408044-1431430 GCA_018155075.1 Cassiopea andromeda
CCCCCCCCCCCCCCCCCCCCACTCTGACAATCAAGCATAAGTATTTCAAAAAACACACATCTCTGATGACGTTATAAGGGTATCGTTCCAAAAATAGGAGCCACAAAATAATGCCGCTGCCTTACCGAAGATTGTGAATTTTAAGCCATTTTTACGCCGGCCCTTTTAACGCCAATTAGGGAAAATTAACGCCATTAGATGCCGGTGTAAAATGAGCCAATAAGGTAACTGTGTCTTGTAAGAATGCAAGTGCTTTCGCATAATTTCTTTATTGCCTGTCTTGTGTTTATAGCCCTCAGTGTTTGATACAACACACATTTGGCTCATCAGAGAGAAAAAGTAGTTTTCATTCATATATATATATATATATATATATATCTATATATATTTATTTATTTATTTATTTCACATACTTTATACAGTTTAAGGAGGGTCACCCTTCAGCTAAGAAGTTATTTTCTAGGTGCCCTCCACTTAACTACTTAACTGCTTACCATTAACTATGAGATATAAAACCAATCGAAACAAGGGAAGATAAACTAAAAATAAACTACGGTAGACCCTATAGCATTTGATTTTAATTTTTTATAATAGAAGCCTGAACATTATATGTATCGAATCGCCGAAACCTGAACATTAGAAATTCAGTGCTGGACAAAGACTTCAATTATTGATAGGCATAAAATTTAAAAGAGAAAGTTCTTATTATTGTTCTCACAGAGTCAGGCCTATTGCGAAGCAACATGGCATGATCACGTGATGTTGCTAATGTTATGGATAAGTTTGATATGCTTTGAAAAGATTACATAAATATTGAGGAGCCTTATTAATTAATGACTTAAAGATGAACTGCTGTGATTTGAGAGAGATTAAGTCAGCTATGCTCATCTACCCAAAGTTCTTTAGAAGTGGGCTACTAGAGACATTCTAGTATTCTAGTAACTGTATTTTGCAATTTTTACAGCTGTAAAAGTGTGCTTGAATCACTGCATTTCCACACGGAGCACCAATAACGGAAGTGAAGTTCAACTAGGTTTCGGTAGCTATAATGATCTTGAAGAAGATTGGGGAAAAAATTTCTTAGAGCGCTTCAAAAGTTCCAGCATCTTTGAAAGAGATTGCCTTAACTTTTCCTTCCAGTCAAAACTATCATCAAATAATACTCTTTTGTGCTTAAGTCTAGGGGAGGTCGAATTAGCAGTGTTGGTGGATATTCTTCTAGATTTTCTTGAAGTGGATGGGTAGTAATAAATTGACCTACCGAGAATTTCGCAACAACCCAGAAGGAAATAGAAGAGTTGATGCTCCCACCAGATGGTGCTTAAGTGCTTATGCATCGAAAATTTCGAATGCACTTTTTTAGCTAAAATTGAAATGTTGGTCTTTGCGATGCATGAAGATCATATTATTTTTGCTCTTACTGACGAGAAAGGTGTAGAAATTAGCGCTTGTTTTGAGGCACTAGTGGCGAATTCTGATAGCCATTGCGTGACGTCATAGCGAGAATCAAACCGAGTGGATTCTTTAGCATAGAAAGAATCAAGTGTGTAACTGAGCTTGAAGTCTTCCTGGCATTAACACATGCAGCAGTCTTGAAGGCAGTGGCACCATTGCTAAAGAAAAGAGAAAGAGGCACATACAAGCAACGCGCAAATCAAACATTAAATGAGTATATTTTCAAAAAGTTGATTATAATTGTACCAATTAAGGATATTTTACTCATTTCTTTTTCTTTGAGAGGTAATCATTTTGTGTGCAAACATTTCTTTAGATTAATTTTTTAGTGTTTTAATATTATATGATAAATCAATGATAGGAACAACATCTGGCTTTAGCTTCCTTTTCATTCCGAGTTTGGCAGCGATTTCCCGATTCTTCGTAAAGCAGCTCTCATCGAAATGGTCAGAGCAAAGAAAAGACGAGTGGGTGCTGCTCCACTTTGGCTTATGTCGTCGTCCAAACCTAACCCAAGCTTGGTGTCTTTTCCTGTCTTTTTCCTTGAGTGGAAACGTATGAACGGATTTCACCTCTGTATGCCGACCATTTCTGCAGCTTATTGCGTTCTGGAGACCAGCCACACAGTACCGTCCTCCACGATGTTTGCAGGACTTGTTAGTGAAATCCATGCTAACTAGCGTTCAAATTTTTGTGGTTACTAGTTATGATGTCATGCGATGTAGCTAGAATTCGCACTTAAAATGCCAAAATAGCGAAGTTTGAGGGTTCATAACTTTTTTCCATATGAGTTATGATACTTTAGTTTGTAGCATGATGATCACAGCACAAAGTTGCATTAGAAATGTAAAATTTAAATTTCGAATTTTTCGATGCATAAGCACTTTAAGCGAAAATTGCATGGAATGGTAGGCAGTGTTCCACCTGACAGGGGTTGCGAAGTGCTTGATGCAGAGTTGCCTCTTGAAAAATGGGATGAAAACGACAGTGAAAAGTTTGCTGATAGTGATGATGGTCACATTTTGCTAAAATGGGAGGGGGTCATTATAGAATGCTCTGAGGAGTGAAAAATTTCATAAAGTGCAGTATGACCCCACTATTATTAAGCACTAAAGAGTACTCCTAAGTATAGAACGTTTTGCACCACATCAAGTCCTTTCTTCTTATGTTTAAGCAGAGATTACTTCCTACAGTCTCAAGTTTTTGATGCTTGGGTTTCGTACAGATAAGCATTGACTGAGTTTTTGACGCATTTGAATAGCTAAGGCCTAGGTAATACGTCGCTCTTCTTATGTGCCGAACTTAATAGCATTAAGTTCATCAAATATTAGGCTTTGGAGCGAAGACAATTAAACGTACCTCTAAATTTGCCGCTCTCAATCCAGGAAAAATAAACAGTTTATTTCTTAGCAACATTGCGTCAATGGCATGCTCTTTTTTGGCCAGCTCATTTTCTGTCGTAGCAGTAGCCTATAAGAACATGCCTTCTCGAAATAATGAACGGATTTTAATGCTTAGGAAGATGATCATGGCGAATCGTAGACGAAGAAAGATGCTTGAGAATGGAATTGCTTTGATGTTAACAAACTATCAGTTAGCAGTCAAAGGCATCTTGTTAACAGCAAGAAAGTTGATATCTGGAAACAACATGACTAACGATCGCCATCATTCGTGCAGAAGATAAGAAAAAATTGCGGCTAGTGGGACATGGTATGGAGAAAATATGATGACGGTCGCTTCAAAAGAACTTTCAGTGTGTCAAAATAAACTCTTGAGGTTATTCTCAGTCGCATTCATCATACCCTTAAACGGAAGACGTTGTGCGAAGAGCCAACATCTCCAGCTTTTCGATAAGGCCTAAGCCATTATAGACTAGGTAGAAGTAACTGCTATTATTTAAATATCTAACCGCCACTTTACTTTTAGCTGACCTTCTCGTTCCAAGAACCAAACACATTATTAAGCAGCGCATGCTCGGCCTCCTTTGCGCACAGAAATAAATTTATTTTAGTGTGTCATAATTTATGAATTGAGTTTGGCACATGACAAGATCGAGATATAACTTAAAGCCGCTCCAAAAGTCACATAATTCAACACGAACGTCCCTCCAAATGAAACCTGCTGCTCCAAATGAAACCTGCTGCCCCAAATCAATCTTGTCATACTTAATAAGGTTAGATATTGCTCTTGCCATGTACTTAATTTAGCAATAAAGCTTGGGCATGAAAAGAGCGACGTTTAACGTAGGTCTTATTCATTGCATCCATAAGTGCTCAAGGCATCATTCATGGTCTCATTAAGTTGAGAAATATCCTGTGATTTTAAGGTGAGGTTTGTATCATCGGCTTAAATGGAGACAGTGATGGCCTTAACAACTTTTGGAAGATCGTCAATGTAATTTAAAATAGCAGTGGCCCTAAAGAAGACGCTTGTGGAACGCCAACATCAATGTTGCCAATATATCAAAGTCAAAACCTCCAACCCTACAATACTGTTTTCGATTAAAAAGGTAAGACTAAATATGATTTACTCATCGAATGATCTGCTTTAGGGAAAGCTGAAAGGAAGATGCTGAGGTCGGCGTCAGAAGTTCAGATCAGGAGTGAGGCTAGCCATGGCAGTACAACCTCCTTGTGGCGGTGAGCGAAGACCATGTCATGGAAATGGAAACAAATATATTGCTGACCACTGTGCCTAGAGCAATGGGAGAAAGTGTGGGCTATTCTTACCTAGCTACAACACTGAGGGAAGCCATTGCGGGCCTAGCCAGCTCCAGGGGCTTCGTTAAAAAGTTGAAGGCGATATTCTGTGAATCCAGGAGACATGTAGATGCTAGAATAAGGTTAGAACTACAAAATGACATTGAACTGAACCCAGGACCAAGTCTAACGGAAGAGAGAAAGAGACAAAGAGTTTGTAGAAAGAGGAGAAGACAGTAAAAGCTAGTCAAGGCAACGAAAGAGCGTATTGACAAGATGAAAGGCAAGATTAATTTGATGCCATAAAACCTACAAAAGGTGAATATCGACTTCCCTAGAGGCTGCAGAATTGTAGAAATATTGAGATACATTCAGAAGACATCAGTTAAATTGTATTCTTTTCTGAAATTAAAAGTAGGGAGCAGGGCATATTGTGGATAAAATCAAAGAAATTGTTTGGAGTGGTCATTTATGGAAGGAAACAACAATTTTTCTTAGGGATGATTGGGTAGAAGATTATGAAAAGTAAGCGTGCCAAAAATGGAAAACATAGATTGGTGGCATGCTACCAACCAATCTTGGGGGGGAAATGAGGGTGAGATGAGGAAATGCAGAGAAGATCTAGAAGAGCAACTAATATTGAAAAGGAGAAGTGCGTGGCTGATAATTGGTGGTGATTTCAACTCACAGGTAAGAGGGAGAGATTCAAGAGTGGAGACTGACACATATAGAAGATATGGATTAGGAAGAACAAATACAGCGGGGGAGGATTTGATTCAATGGATGGAGATTAACAATCTATGTTGGGTGATTTCATTCTTTGATCACCCTAACAGAGGTACGTGGTACAACGAGAGATACAAAACATGGCATGAAATAGATGGCTTTGTGACTGTTAGGAAGAAGAGAACTAAATTGATCAGAATTGTATGAACAGATAGTGAATTTAGCCTATCTGACCACAGACCTCAAACAATGACAATAGCAAATAATAGGCCTAAAATGGAAAACCAGCAACCTAGAAAGCAGGGAAAAGGAATTGACTTGGAAAAAAAGGATTGTGAGCTAGTAAGAATGAATTCTCAAAATGAGATGAATAGAAAGCTAGGTAATAAAGAAAAGTTAGAAAATGGAATTACTTAGGAATTGATGGCTAAGATGGTCCAAGAAACAGGGCAACAAGTTGTAGGCTTTACAAAGCATCCATGTCTGATTCCATGTTTTAATGGGCATGAGGAAGAGAAAGCACAGTCTAAAAAAAGTATTATGGAATAATCAAGAGAAGTTGAAAGAGTAGATGCATATGAAAAAGGAAGATTAATTTAAAAAAGAAGGAATTTGAGGAAGAGGTTTAAGGAGTCTAAGAAATAATGGGAAAATGAATGGTAGGAGAGAAAATTGATGAGTGCAAGCAGCAGAGCAGAAACAGGATAGTAGAAAAATTTATAAAATTTTGAAAGATATATGGAATCATGATTAAGACATTTAAAGATGCAGGGGACAAAACCTAGAGTTGTGTACTTGAAATAATATAAAGAATGCACATAAGTGATGCAGAGAGCTGGGAAAGATTGGGGGAAAACTGGGCTAATGATACAATAACGCAAGAGAGGGTCTAGGAGCGAGTTGAATAATTATAGAGGAGTTTGTTTGTTATGAATGGTTAGTAGGATTTTATCATGGATCAGGACAACGGATAAAAGGCATAAAATGCATGGATGACACACAATGTGGCTTCAGAACTGGAAAGTCAACTGCAGATGCATCATAGGTGGCTATTAGAGTAAATGAAGAGGTACAGAGAGTGATTGGAGTAGTGTCAGGTAGACAAAACACAGACAGAGGCCACCCTTTTGCTGTCTTGATGGACATTACTAAAGCTTACCCACGGTTGAATATAAATACCCTATGGCAAGTGTTAAGGAGACTAGGAATTAAGGATGCAATACTGGGAATTGATCGACCGATCCCCAGTTTTGACTAGCTATCGCACAAGTGCACAGTGTATAGTAAACCGACGAGAAAATAAAAATTTGTGAGAACACTTTGGAAAGCAGCAGTGTTCTTCTGATTATTGCGAGTGTTTTGAGAAAATCAACCTGTCAAACCTGTATAAATATTATTTATTATTATTTTATGGATGAGCTCAATACTTTTTGCTAGATAGGCCTAGCCTTTGTTTTGTGTTCTATATCCTTGTAGCGGCCTTTCTAGATTTAAAATAACCACAAATGACCTTCAAGTATACATTGTATTTCTGCTTAGTAGTTCATCTTCTACAAGGTTTGGAATAGATGATGAAGCTGAGAAGGCGTTTCCAGCAAATTGAAGGGTGTGGCTAATAAAAATTTTCTAGGGGCGAAGCCCCAAGGCCCTCTAGTGACAAAATATGGAGCAATGTATCAAATACAAACTCCAACATCTTTAACGTCTACAAACCAGAGTAAAAACTTTGATAGAGAACTCTAGGGTAAAGGATGGCTGGAAATGCAACTGGCTGTCAGTTTCAAATATAATACAATTTGACAATGCACGCATTACTTATCTACAAGATAGTGAATGGTCTCTGTCCGGACAGTCTAAGAGGGAGACTTGTTCCCAGATCTCAGTTATCGAACTACTAGACAAGACATCAGTTAGATCTGGACGTTCCAAGGTTGAACCTAGAGTTCTCAAAAAATAATTTCTTTTATTCTGGAGTAAGGATTTGGAATAACGCCCCATTGGAAACAGTAGAAGTCCGACAATTACTACTTTCAAAAGGAAACTGAAGGAGTTCCTACAAAAGTAGCATCCTTCCCTAAGCACGATCCTTAAGAAGGCCAGTAATTCCGGGCTTTTCTAGTTTCTTTTTATGCATTTTTAGATGTAAACGCATTAAAGATTTTCGTTTCCTTTATCATTAAGTAGTAGCTGATAGTGTACATCGTGGGTAAATATGATATGATGATGATGATAATGATATTGATGGTGAAGGTTAGATTTCACCTGACCCGTGAAATAGTTAAGCTCCAAAAGCAGTAGCTCTTCAGTATTTATAGGTTTATCACGTAACACTGAATTCACCTTAAACTCTTCATAGTAAGACGCGGAAGCCATACTTAAGTCTATCTGAGGTATAATTTGATGAAGAAAACTCAAAAACAACAATTTCTTCTTCTCAGCATTAAGAGAAATTATGAGCACAACTTCATATCACAAATGAACATGCTCCGACGTTCAGGGGGCGTGACCTTAAAAACATTCACAATTATTGATTGTTTGCAGTGATAAAATTCGAATTAATTCCTTATGAAAAATCCTATACTGTTGAGTTAATCTTGTGGTTGATTCTGTCGCCTAGTCTCTGACCAAGCTACTCCAATTTCACGACGTAAGAATCTTTGCTGTCGGAGTCTAGCCCCTCCCTCGATATCGTAGATTTGTACATATCATTGCATTTGGCAGGTCGGACAAGTGCTTCTGTCTTTGCAGCAAACAAAAAATGCTAAGATAACACCAATTAGCTGACGAAATCCTGAATGCATTGGTGCTCAATTTCCAGATTTGGATGGTGCAAACTGAAAATTTGCGATTTTGCAGTATTGAAAACAGGGCTGTTCCTAGAACACCAGGGACATTGAAATCGGGAGGACCGGGGGCACTGCCTCCACTTTTTTATAAAATACCGAGTTTCAACATTTTTATCTGAGCTTCTCCCTGACCTTGTTGACCAGGCCCCTCAACTTTGAAAGTGGCTTCGATTCTCCTGAACACTTTCTTGAAGGGATGTAGGGCTTGCATTTGCCATCAAAAATGAATACATCTATGTAGTTATTAAAATTGGTGTGACTGGTAGATATTTGTTGGGGTTTATGCAATGAAATTCTGCGAGAAGGGCAAGTTTGATAGCCACACGTAATTTTAGAGAATGTAGGCTACATGATTGTGGAGGAAGGACAGAAAGGGTATTGTGCGGAGCCCCAAGAACTGTTTAAAACCACGCCCTTCACTTTGATTATAGTTGTACAAATGCCTTTTCTAGTATTGCAATGGTACCAGACAAGAGATGAAGAAGTAGTAACTTTTACGCCCTAATTCGCGACAATAAATTGGCGCAAATTTGCTGACAAAAGTTTGAAAATTTGGCTGACTTAACTACAAAGTCTTGGTTGGAAAGTGTGACATCCCACACTCCTCCGTTGGCACGGGCCTGGCTGCAAGCTGAATTCCTTGAAAGCTATTCGTTATAGCTCAGTTGAAACAGATGGCGCAAAAATGAAAACAACCAATGTCAAATTTGAACCATATCATGCAATAACTGGTAATAGGAAAACAAAAAATTATTCCTGCAATGCATGTCAGAGTGTGTCTATAAAGTGTAAAAGCTTCAAGAGTGACATGATATGTTGCCTTTAGAATGAAATTTAAATTATCATCGATTAGAGCGTAGTTTTTAATAAAAGAACTTTTGTTTCTCTTATGCTATGCAAGATCCTATAAAAATGATTTATGATTTCCATTGTGAATTGTTTCATCAAACTGAAATTGAAGCTTCCACTAGAAACAGTTCAAGTGGCAAGCATTTGAAATCACCAGATTCAATCCAGCATGCAGATGATCTATAAAATTTATGCAAAGTGAGTCTTTGACGCATTTAAATGCTGTCTATGATTAATTGTCTTTTCTTTAAGTCGTCTAATATTACAAATGAAAATGCCTCATCTTTCCTGTAATTCTGCTACTGAACATAACTCTGTTCTTTAAACTTCTAGAATATATCAAATAAGTTACGTTACCAATAGCTATTCTTCTTTCTTAGTCTAGCATTGTTGCCCTATCTTACGGTGGACCGGGAAATAACTGTAATCTTGGCTCCACTGTTATATACATTTTTTATAAGAAACTGGCTTCAAAGGAACGAGTACTAGGCCGGTCAAAAAATTAAGAAACTCCAGTACTTTTTTCAAGAAAAAATGAAGAAACTGTACAATACCAATTTGTCTAAAACAGAGTACTTTGACTTGCTTCTACTCGTCAATTTGTACGATTGCTGTTTGGAAACGATTGTAACTTGTTATTCTGATCTGCTTGGGCATTTTTCGTGACGTTGTGCGGCGATGTGCACCCGGAAGTGTTCGACTTTCAAATAGAGGAAGACCTTGTTCACTTTTGATTGCGAAAATTTAATTCCGCGTTGGATTGAATTACGCACTATGAGCAGGGACGTAGCTTCAACATATCTTTTCGGGGTTTCAGAGGTTTGCTTTAGAAAATTTTGTCTGTGACCTTTCTTTTAGTACCAGTAGTTGAGCAAATGGTCCTGGGCTCCATAAGTTGCTCTGCAGAAATACATTGTGCTGCCGTTTCTGCCCTGCGAAATTGGAAATTTTCAAGGTTCCATACTCCCCATCCCTAAGTTTCGTCCCTGAGTATGAGCAAATTCTAAGTATGAAACTTGTGCTACTGTCCATTGTTAATTGATGAGTAATTCATCCTGATGAATTCTATGCATCATTAGCTAATCATATTGCATCTGCACGTACAATCCTTTGCTTTAAATTTTGCATGGAGCGCAGCAAATTGAGACTGTCAATATTTCAATTAATCAAGAGCGTATTTTTGTCATTCACTATTTGTTTGTAGGAGACTTTTGCCTTGATTTCGAATATTTCATAGTAGGATTCTTCTTGCTAACTCATTCGTCAAAATGAAATTGGAATGATAGAAATATGCAGTAAGTTAGAAGAAAATGAGGAAGTAATCGATTAATTCGACCAGTTAGGGATAAACTTTCTTTTTTCTTTTCATTACTATTATGTTGAAAATGGAGCTAAAGCTTATGCACGGCTTTTACCTTCTTGCGTTTTGTGTAGCTAAAAGCGTCCAAGGGCACCTTCGGACGCCGGGCACCACGGATTACTTTCTTGGAGTCTCACATGAAATTCGTGCTTACAATGGGCATGTACACGTATTTTTTCTATAAGAAGGCTTTTGCCGGCCTCATTTTTTTCACAGCAAAATATACGTAATATTTGCTGTTTTGTTTACTTCCGTGCTATGCACGGGTCGCATTACACCATCTATCCGTATGCAAAAAGCAACATTTTCGCTTCTCTCAGAACTATGTGGCATTTAATCAAAACATGACAGGTTGGTTTGCCTATTTCATTCCTTTATCAACATTCTGATAAAATTTTCCTGATGTTTGACAATACTTCATTGGCAGATAGTTTAACTTTAAAACTCTCACTAGCGGATTTCACCAGAGTTTTGGCCTATGATTTTGTCATTTTTTGGTACGTGAAGAAATAACAGCATTTTTGATGAAACTCGTTAACAAATTGAAAAAATGACAGGTGGATCTGAATAGGTTCATTATCAAGAAATATCATGGTACAAATTTTATATAAATATTTTGAGGATTACTAGCTGATAATTTGAGTTTTTTTCTTGAAAGCAAAGCGTATTTTCACGGGTGATGCGCACCCCTCTGCGAGGTTTTTGGAAGATGAACGTGAACGGAGTTTCAAAACAAGCCTATCTGCTCAGTTCTAGAGAGCCAATTCTACTTCGAAAATGCCAATGATACTTAGTTTTATCTTGGTAACATTTCTGTTCTTCGTATTTCTTGTGTGCTTGCTTTGCTGTTCCGCTCATGAAGATGAGTTGGGCCATCTGAGAGAACAATCCGGATCTAATTCATTCAAGCACAAGTAATAACGAAGTCATGTGCATTACAAAATAGAGAGCCAAGTATTCTGCTGAAAGACCTTTCTAAACATTATTCTCAGTGTAAATGACTATCCTCTAGATTCCTTCGCTGCAGAACGTGGAAAACGTCGCCATCATTGCATTAAGATTCGGGTAACTGCGCAGACGCATAAATTAGTCTTTCATGTGTAGGAAATGTTACAAATCCTATACGCGTCTTTTTCTATGCAATGGAGTAGAGTTTTGATAGTTTTTTCTCGTAAAGAATCTGTATAATAATTTTTCGGTTTTTAACTTTGTTGGAGCTAATTAGCTTGTTAGCTATACTTGTATATTTTAACCAACATTAAAGAATTGTTAATAATTAAAAATAATAATAATAAATTATTCAGTGCTAAAATATCCTTATTTTCTTTACGATTCCGGTAGCAGAACTTTCTTGGAATTATAACTTTATTCTCACGAATGAACCCAATAGTGAGGCTGACATCACAGGACTACACCATGTTGATTTGAAGCAAGTTGGCAAAACCAAAGAAATACAGAATTGAGTTTTATCTCGGGAATTAGATTTAATATTAATTTAATTCCAATATAGTATCGCATCCAAATAGCAAAACTTCACTTCTGATGAGGATAGTGAAGTATTGCCGCATTTCCTCTTGCTAACGCCGCGGCTGTCGTTTAAAAAACAAACATATTGATGCAGCGTCCAATAGAAGGCGGCGTTCAGCGGAGAGCGGCGTACATATAATAGCATAGTCGGAAACTTTGCAGTGTAAAAATAGCCTCATGTCAAGTAGTATTTAGGGAGCAGTCATTAAGTATCGGGGGAGGAAGGGGTGGAGGCAAATGAAGACATGGCTCTAAAAATCTTTTACCCCAGTGAAACATGTAAATAGCTCTGGGGCCCCAGTTTGGGGAAGCAAAAATATTTTGACACCCCAGTCATTTACATTGAATGCAAGCTTTAAGTTCGATTAGACCCTTTTTTGAGCCCAAACATTATTGCTTTCATCATTGATCTTAAATTATCAATCATTACTTTCTCTGGTGTATTAGTTCGTTTGGTCGTTTGAAAAAGAGGAGTATCATGGAAAGTAACAATTTATTGCATATGGGGAGAGTTTCTGCTTGGTAGCATTGTTAGCAACAGCATAAGCCAAGGTATCTTTAAGGCAAAGTTGACTAATGAACCAAACCCCTTAGAGGGGTCCTTTTCCTTTGCAACCAAGTTCAGCCGGTATGCCCCAAGTATCAAAAATGAGCATCAAGAAGGTTTCTAGCATTTCTTTGTTATTATTAAGCTAGTTGAAAAAGTCCAAAATATTGTGACAAATTCTAAGCCGTACCGTTTCTAGTTAGCAAGGGAGAGGGCGCACTGAGTCATTGGCCCAGTAGTAGAAATTTTAATACATGTTTTTTTTAAGAAAGACGTTTAAAAACTTGGCTCAAATCGTCAAAATCTTAAGAAGATCTTAAGCAAATCACGAGGCTCAAGTTCCAAAATCAAGTTTATTTATTGGCCTAAAATCGATATTTCGTCACTATTGCATTCAAAACGTTAAAGATGGAATTAAAATTCAAGTGTGTAGTGTTAGTAACGAATGTTTGACCCATTTTAGCCAGTTTTTTCAGAAAAAGTTAAGAAAAACTTAAGAACATCTCAGGCTAAATTAAGAAAATTAAGGCTCAGGGAAAATTATGGTTTTCTTATAAAAATAAACGTGTACCCCACTAGATGCTACCCTATGTTGTACCTATGCATGGCCTCCCTTCAATAAAAAATTCACCTATACGATGTTTCTTTGAAATGAATGCATTTTCCTGGAAAAATTTGCCAAAACAAATGCATGCATCTTATCTCTGCTCAAAACCTTTTTGTCCATAAAAAGGAAAGGAAGGAAATTTTGTGAATATCAGTAAAAAAGTTTTAAATGAAAGAAGATGAAAATTCTGGCAGAACTGAACTCACCAAGAATGATGTCTGCTGCTAATAAAATATTGGCAAGTAAACTAGAACAACATCTAGCCCTATGTATAAAGACCCCATATGAAGAAGAGAGCTCAGGTACTCTATTGATTGATCTTCACCATTTGAGAGAGCTTTTTCAAGCTTTTGTTACCAGACTGTAGTGAGCATGAATTTGCTCAATGTCAAAATATTGCAGAAGAAACAGGTAGTTCCTAGTTCTGGTTGTTTTGTTGTAATTATGAATGGCACCCTCAGTTTAAAAACTCTCATATATCACAATATGGGTGTGATGTCAACATCTACCTCTTATATGCAATGCAATCCATTGGTCAAACTTTCCTATGTGCCAAGAAAGATTGTGGCCCACTTAATATTCCAAATCTTCCAACAAAAATAGCTGTTCAGAATTGTAAAGCCTTCCGAGTTGCAGAATGTAGTATGCCATCAAGGAAGTCAGTCGTGTTTTGTCAGGTAGAATGATGATACACTTAAGAAAATAACCTCCATGGCAAAAGTACAGAATCAAAAACGGAGCATTCAATATAAATAAAGAAAAGATGTTCAAAATACTGAATTTGCTACTAGGTAGATATTTGAAGTTGCGAAGACTGCTGCAGTTGCCAACTTTATTCCTAGTGTAATAGCAGCCATGAATGCTTGCACAAAATGTGGCTTGGCTGTTTGAAAATATACAAGAGAGAAGTTGCTAATCCTTGAACTAGAGCATGGCATTTCAGATTTGAGGATGAAGTAGCTCAAAGATCATGAAAAGCAAGAGGAGGAGGAGAGGATGACTCCTGTGGATCAGAAAATTTATAACGCTTGTTCACGGAAAGAGAACATCATGAAACTTTGTAGTTGTTTCTCTTAAAACATCAAAATATTGCATATCATAATTTTGAGATCAAGATAACTGTTTGATTCAGTAAAGATGTTCTGATAGAACTTTAAGGTTATTATTTTCATGGTGCTATTTATGCTACTCATGGTGCTATTTTCATGACCCTTCAATAGAAGCAATGCATAGCTGTCAGCTATATTCTAGTGCAGTTCTACTTTCCTGTTGTTATAAGATTTTGCATATTGTAGCGACTTTTACTCATATTTGATTTTATGTAGCTTTGTTTGATATACAAATGCCTATTGCATAGGGTCATATGCAAGCAGACTCCTGAAAATTTTGTCTTGACACCATAAAGGTATCCAATAATATGTTATGCATAATTGCACATCTTTACGGGTTCTTCTACCTTGAAATTATTAGACACCTCAAATATACTAGTTGGGACACTTCTTTAAATAATCCTGAAATTCTATTTTATACCCAAGCTTGAAAGTTGTTATATATTTCATACCCCAGTTCCAGCATGCATCAGAATTTCATACCCCAGCTCAATTTCCTCCGCCCCGGTCTCCCCCATACTTTATGACTGCTCCCTTATTATAATATTATTTTCTGACTATAGCTTCATTTTATAGTCAATAATTCTATATTACTTAATTTCAGGGGTGACGCCAGGAACTTTCCGATGGAGGGCTGACCCTTCCAACAAGGGGCTAAAACAGGGTTTTCAGGTTACAATAAGTGCCAAAAATCTCCAAAAAATAAATTTTTCACCTTCTGCCCAAACAGCAGGAGCTCTTACAATTAGGCCTTCAGTTAGCTTCCTTATAAAACAAGCATATGTAGGCCTTCATCAATTTGGAGCACTGGCTTGGAGCTGTTTGCTTTTATCTTTAGTTTTGGAAGAAGTTGGTGGTATAACACCAGCAAAGCTATTGTTCGCCATTTGTTGTCAAGGTTAGTAGGTTTTGAACAGCGGCGCTTATTAAAGGGTGGTGCTCACTGTAGGGCTGTCGTTACAAATGTATGCTTAGAAGAGCGGCGTTTATTTGAGGGTGGTGTTCTTTAGAGGAAATACGTTACATAACTCGGACTGTTGATCATCCTCCTGGGTTGGCATGACTGCAGGACTATTACGTTTTTAATGACTGTAACGTGACACGTTACCATTGGCATCCTAATTATTTTGTGCAGGTGACCTTTACGGGATTTTCCAATTGGGAATAGAAATGAAACGGAAAGTATGACCTAACGAATCAGAAAAAACGCATTACCTTTCAGTATGAATGCAGACAGTCAGGTATTGTCGTAATTATGACGTCAATCATCGGTGGATAGCCAATGCGAGGCAATTTTGCAAGTCAGGTTTGCGGATCTTCGCGACAGTTTTTCCTGTAGGTGAAACAAAGAAGACGTTGACTTCGTATTATCGGTATTATTGCGAGTAATAGCAATGAAAAAAACGTGAAACCTATTACTATTTACAGGGACTTTGAAATGAACAGGGAGAAAATTATTCCAGAGGAAGCTAGACGATGGAGGGATGTGATACCAAGCAGTGCTGTGCATCTTATCGCCGGCGGCATCGGTGCCACTATTGCATCTGCTACAACTTGTCCCTTGGAAGTTGTTCAAACGCGACTGCAATCTACCTTCCTAAAAAACATTCGATTGATCCCACAGCCAGTTGTCAGTTTAGCTGGGCAAAGTGGATATGAAGCGTTACATATAGGAATAACCAGAGGATTCATATGTCAAATACAGCATGCTCTTACGAACAATTATCTAGGGCACCTTATTTCATATATGAGGTATATGGTAAAAACTGAAGGTACCTCATCGTTATTCAGAGGACTTTTGCCAAATGCTCTTGGAGTTGCGCCTGCTAAATCAGTGTACTTCTTGGTCTATTCCCAAGTAAAAAACGTTTTAAACGAGTCTGCATATTTTGAGAGTGAAACTAGGCCAGTTTTCACACTAGCTGCTGTTTGTGCTGGTTTGTCAACAAGCACTGCTATAAATCCAGTATGGTTCATTAAAACTCAATTACAGCTGCACCACGATCAAAATAAACTGACTATCAGCAACTGCATTCGCAATGCATACAAAACACATGGATTTAGAGCATTTTTTAGAGGAATGAGTGCATCGTATTTTGGTATTTTTGAGACTATAATTTATTTTGTTGTGTATGAAGATATCAAGAAGAGACTTAAAGCCTACAGACATTCAGTTATGGCTGAGGAATTTCATGTGCTTGACTATGTTCTTGGATCAGTAGTGTCTAAGTTATCTGCAACGCTAGTTATGTATCCACATGAAGTTGTTCGCACAAGACTAAGACAGGACTTGAAGGATAGTTCTGGAAGGCTAAAGTATAGGAATTTCTTACAGACTCTATTAACAGTTGCAAAAGAAGAAGGTCGAGCAGGCCTATATGGTGGTTTTGGTACAAATTTGGTGAGGCAAATACCAAATACAGCCATTACATTTTTAGTATATGAAGCCATTGTAAATTACTTTGAAGAAGACAATTAGTTTTCCTTAGGATATCTTGAAATTATGTATAATGTTTGTTCTAAATTTATTGTGTGAACCTTTCTAGTTAAGACTATGGAAAGTATTGAATTTTAATTTGTGCAGTTTCTACTTTAAACCAGCTGTTTTTAATCAAGAATTTTATGTAAGCACTTCACAATGGCAGACCCAGTACCATAGAAAGAAGACTATATCATTGAAATTTCAATTGCCAAAAGGTGTATTGTTTTGACAGTAGAATAGAATGATCTCCAAGAACTAAGTAAAAGCCTAGAGCAATTTTTTCACTAAGCTTTTTCTAGAAATTTGATGTAGTTTTCACAAGTTTTAGCTAACGCCATATTGAAATCCCAATATCCTGTTACTGGTAATGCCATTTCTTATGGCAACAAGTTATTGAACTATTCAGCAATATTTAATTTTTGGATCTTGGCACCTGCATGGGGATGATTCAAAGTTCTTGCTCAAAAAATCACCTTAACTTTTCAGATGCTTTCTTAGATGATTCAAAGTTCTTGCTCAAAAAATCACCTTAACTTTTCAGATGCTTTCTTAGAAATTTTTTCAGGACAACTTGCACAGAATCATGTTGGAAAATCTTATTTTATAATTGTGTAACTTAACTATTTTATAGTAGAATAAAATGTGTTTTTAGTATTTGCTGACTAAGCACAGTTTTCTGTATTAACCATAAATACTTGGATTAGCCACTCCCTTAACTTTGCTTACCCAATAGCAAAGAGTTATGCTGTTAGTCCTGTTTGGATAGCCCTCACCCCTGATATGTGACTTGGGCCACTTGAGCCTATATTGTTACTTTTTAGAGTCACCAAAGAAATAATTTGTTTCTCATTGAAATCAAACATTAATAAATCATAATGTTTGCATTTGTATTGTCAGGGAATAGTTTACTACTTGAAATATTTCAACTGGAATATGACCCCCTTATGTAAGTCTCCCTCAAATAGACTAGAGCAAACATTCCAACAATTTGAGGCTAATTTGGCTAATTTGATGATTTATGGTATGTGCTCACTATTTTGACTTGCTGTAGATACACTGAGTCTCAGAATGCTGAGATGTTACAAGTAGAATCATATCTTCTGAGTTTAAGATTATTTTTGTCATTTATTTTCATCACTTTCAATGTTGACTAGGTTAAGTGCTAGAATCTTATTGTGGTAGTTTTTAGTGTCTAATCTCAAATAAGTAAGGAGTTTATTGCTGGTCCTATAAACTGAGTTTGCAATGGAATTTAAACTTTTTTTCTCTAAGCTTGGGGGTTGTCATCCAAAGGTCTGTTAATTATTTTAATAGGATCTATTTAGGAGAAGATAGCTTTGGCATAGAATTTTTAGGAATATACATAAGCAGCAAGGAACTCAGATATCTAGCTAATCATTAGATGTATGCATAAATGGAAAGCAGTATAGGAGAAAATGCTAAATGCTAAATGATCACTTGTGGCAGTTGTCTTACATGTGTTTGGAGTTGAAAGTTTTGGTAGGCTGAGAGCCTGTAAGGTATACTTTGGTGTAAATATCTCAATCAATCTCTCATGTCTCAATGTCCACAACCATTGTAAAAACTTGCCACATTCCTCTATTGTGCAATCGCCCTTCTGGTTCTAAATTTTTTGTAATGCTAAATCAGATTTCAGATGGACTAATCACATATCTTCCTGCTGATGATCACAACTCAGTGTTCAAGCCATGTGAAATCCCAAAAGAAATTTTGTCTGAGCCCACCCTTTCAACTATGCAACCAGAGGGGGCACCAGTACCAAAGTTTTCAAGTATTTTATAAGTAGCCAGGTACTTGCTGAGTATTTAGCCTTTGGTAAGCTAAATTTGCTGAGTATTTGCTGATTCAAAGACATCTGGGGGAGCACTCTTCCCCCTTGCTTCCTGAAAAGCAACAAGGGGGAAGAGCAGGCAACACCCTTCAATGATCCCCAAGAAACTGCCACTGTAAACAATACCCTGCATGCTATATATTGCATTGCTTCTTTTCATGCTGGAGTTGTCTGTGCTCTTGGACTCAAGGGGCAAGTTACTAATTTCTTTTTGTACACCGTGCTAGGAATCACAGAAAATCACAAAAAATTACAGAAATCACAAAAAATCACAGAAATCACAAAAAATCATAGAAGTCACAGAAATCACAGGAATCTCTTACACCTTTTCAGGTAGTGATTTGCCCCCGCTTGGACTCTTATGAGCTAGTGTACCTTTCCATGAGCCTTTCAGAATAGTCAAAGCCCTCTTGTCTGTGTTCAGCAATGTGGTTCACACATTCAGTCATACTAAAAGTTCTGTTAAGAGTCAGCACAGTGTCAAAAAGTTCCACTCCCCCATGGGCGGATCTAGGGGAGGCCCATGGGGCCATGGACCCTCCCACACGGTAGTATTTCATATAGCAAGCAATTGTATTAAGAAACTTCTCACATTAAAAGGACAATAAAACAGGGCCATGCCCTCCAATGTCCAGCTCTGAATCTGCCCCTGACTCTTACGTGAAAGAGCGACAGTGGTCATGGATATAAAGTGGTTAGAAAATTGCTATTTTAAGTTGAATATTGTCTGTGTATGCATTATTTTATATAAATGTACGTGGGTGTTGGCTTATGCTTTGGTGTTGTAGATGGAAGCTATTACTTCCTGGAAGAGGGCTAATGAGGAAATTCACAAAGTGGATCTAAAAGGAAAATTACATGCATTAAGGTGACGCATAGTCATTAAGCCTCTGATAGGTGCAGATGGAAAAATACTTTTTGCAATAAGAGAATGGAAACTAAATTTTTACAAGTATCTTTTCATCAAGAACAATTTTATCAGGTGCCTACTTGTAGAAGGCAAAACGAATTATAGGATATGGAAGATTTTGTCACTGGACACAATTGAGAACTAGAAAGATATTAATATCTATGACATATTGGCATGAATAGCACTCCTTGTAGGTTTAGGCTCATTTTGCTCCTCCTCAGCGTCGTACTTCTCCCATGTTCTATCAGTTCCTTCCCCAGTTTTTCATAGCGTGCATCATTAATTTACTTTATGTTGCATCATCATCTTGAGCATTATCATTTACTTAATGAACATGACAAATTGTGTTTATTTTGCTTTTTTTAGGTTTTAACAACATAATGAAATGAGTAAATAATCCCAAGGTATTACTTGGGATTTGTTAGATTTTTGATACTACTTTTTCGACAGAAAACAAAATGAGACCACAATGAAACTGTTACTACAAGCTCAGTCATATATAACCATGAAATAAATGCCAAATTTAACTTGGTCTGAGCTAGACCTTTAGAGAGAGGGTGCCAGAACTAAGCACTAGTGTGTTGCTTAGCAACCAACTAGGGGTAATTTAGACAGCCACACCTCAAAAAAAGCACTTTTGATGTCAATATTGATATGATTTTTGAATTTTTGATGCCTGAATGCAGCAGTAGTGCAATGTTCAAGCGTTGTAAGAGAGTTCTACTTCATCAAAAGAGCTTTCCACCTGGCTCAAAATTCGTAGTCAGTCTATCCTCAAAAAGCTATGCAGCTTGGGCAAAATTTTTCAATGGTCCATAAAATTGGCATGTTTTGGAATATTGGAAAAAAATTGGCGCAGCTGCTAATAGTGAGAAACTTAGTACACCGATTTTCAGCAAAATCTGAGAGGTAGGGCTACACAATCGTGTTTTTGTTGCTGATTTCAAATGGAATGACCAATAGATCACATTGAAATTATGCTTTCGCTTATAAAAATGTCCCTCTTGCTTTGCATCCTTTGTGCCTTTTGACATCTTTGCAACAAATTCTTGTAAAATTCTGAATAATAATGTTCTTCTTGCTTCTGAGCTTTTCTCTCTTCAACAACTTATGCTACTACATTGTTGTCAGAAGAGGCCTAACCGCTACTCATGCCTCTTCTGACTACAATCAAAGAGCTTCAAAGCTACCTTACGTAGAGTGACTCCTTACTAGAAAAGTGAACTTATCCTTGCTTAATAGTACTGCGTGTATTCGACAATAGATTAATGATGGATTTGGATTTAATTTCTACAAGTAGAAGTAATGAAATGAGAAAAAGGAGGAAAACAAAAGTCTGTCGATAGGCATGATTAGCTTAAGGATAAGTGGCATTTATTTTTTCATTTGGTTTTTTTGGGAGTATAAAGTTTACTCTGCTTCTTGTACTGACTACGGTTACTTATTGAAGAACCTAATATCAGATAGAGCATTAAAGGATCAGTAGAGAGTCAAAGAATTGATATGACATGCAAGAAGTACGGGCCTCTTGCCACATTTTCTAATTCTCTCATAGTGGTATATTCACCAAATGGGTGATTTAGCTACACATGGCAAGCAACTAATGGCACTGGCAGCTGCATTTTAATTACTCTGATAAATGGCTTTGCACATTTGCTCTGTTTAAGGTGCTAAAAGAGGTGAGTACGAGTTAAGAAAAGTGAAAACATATTTTGCAGATTTAAAATACTTCTGAAATTAAAATGAAGTGTTCTGGTGCTGCATTGAATGATCATATTCATCTGAGTAATTTGCAACAATAACATAAACAATATTGTCATGGCAATTATTACCATGTGTACCAAGGGATAACTGTTGTCATGGTCTTCATGTCAAACGTCGCAAACTGATGAATTCTTGCGGGCTTATTTCCAGGCGGGGAAATAATAGCTTATTGTAACTAACCATTATATCTGGTGATTTCTACATTATACTCGAATTTCGTTTGTAAATACCAGGCATTGTGGTTCAGTTGGCAGTTTGAAACGGCTACTTAGTGATGTTCTGCGTGACATCAGCTTGTTTGTTGGGCTTATTTGTTTCATAGCCAATGCGGTATGTAAAGCTATTGTGAATGAGCTTCCTTTTGAGACAGGCTAATTGGCTCTAATGACTTTGACCCTATTTGTTTTTGAATGCAATATGACGTCTGCAAACAATGAAAACAGCTGATTCCTGTAGCTTCCTGCAATGAATTGCTGTACATGACCGAATAACAACCTGGATTGAATAGCTGCCTCTATCTGATAAGCGCCCCAAAGTGACAAAAATTTAGAAATAAGCGCCCCTGCCGAAAACTGATGAAAGTCACGCACGGGTGCTCAGTCAAGTCATGCATAAACAACTCAACATTTTACACAAAGCATTTGAAAGATAATTACCCAAATTTTTTATAAGGAAGCTAGCTCAAGGCCTAGTTATAAAAGCGCGTTATTTTTGGACTTCTCTTTAACAAATTCTATTACCAAAAGTTCCTTACTAGTTCCTTAATTTTCACTGCACGTATAATTCCATAAAAGTGGTACAGACTTAAGGAAACATCAAAATTCTGAATTTTGCCTTTGATTTTAGCTAGAATTCAAGACTGAAAGTAGGGGAGCTGCAGAAGTGGAAGACATTTTGGAGGGATGTCAAAATTTTTGCCATTTTTACAAAAATTTTCTGCTAACTCATGATGAGAGTTAAATACTTCGCCCTTCTGCATTAAGTTCCATATAAAATGGTTCCTTATAAAAGAAAGTGTGTACTTCACAACTTTGGAAGCATCATTGCTACGTGTAAATAATATTTAAAGCTGCAACGGCTCGAATCTTTGAAAGGGTTAACTGTCATCTGCACCGAGCAATACTTAAAAAGTGCATCTGTCAAATAACCTCCCCTCCCTCTTCACTCGAATAATTGCTTTGGGTAGTGCTCGAAGTTTCAAATAAACGCTCTGGGACGTTATTTCGTTATTTACGGTATATACAGCACATTTTTTCTAGTACATAGTTACTTAGCATGTAATATTTAGTTCATTTGAATGTGAAGTAATTTGGTGCTCTGCGAAAAAGTTGCAAACAATTAAAGCCTTTATATATTGTCAACTTTAACACCAAAAGCTCAGAAACTTATCTCTTTTCTAGTTCAAAACTTTGTTCCAGTTGAATCATGCTACTTTTTCCTGATTTGTGTTTCAACTAAGTATTTTTCTCTAAGTTTGGAGTTCCTTAAAATCTCTTGTTGTTTACACAATTAATTATACAATTCATACAAGCAGCTACAAAACAAATCTGAGAGCTAGGCACTGCTTCAAGTCGTATGTCATAGAAGCAGCATGGCACGTTTTTATTTAAAAAACCTAATACTAGTCACCCTAAGATTGAAGAAGCTTTTAGAACTGCCATGGAAGAGTCGAGAAACTTTAGGGAAATATCCATTAAAGCCATGACTTACACTAGGCTGTTCAGATGACGTCATAAAACGCCCTGAAATCTATCAAGTATCTACTCTTCGAAAACATCTTATCAATAATAAATTACAAGCTTGTGCAAATAGCATCATTTCGTGATAATATGCCTTAGCATTAATTAAGGTCTCTTTTCACGTGTCTTGTGCAATGTTTTAATATAAGGCTCTTTGTATAATAGCGATTTTTATCGTGTTTGGTCGAAGTTCCTTCTTTCTGCGGTCATGACTCGAAGTGCGCCTGCAATAGTCGAAATGCGGCGGGCTTGTAAGTTCCGTTCGTAGAGTCTCTTGGTAAGCCATGGATTGTAATAAATGCATATTCTAGGCCAAGTAAAGGCTGCTTAAGATAATTAGACATCCTAGAAGTCTGTTAAGTGTAGTGATCGTTATGCCATTGAAACTTTTGATCGTAAAATTAGGCATTTACTTTAAAGGCTCAAACCTCTAAGAGTCCTAATTATCTTCAGAGAAGCTTGCCCTAACAAGATGCAATAAAAGTATCATTTATTTAGTTCCAGCAAGCCTGTACGAAGCGAATATATAAAGCCGAGTTTAGCCGGTTCCTACAGTATACAGCATTTGGCCGGTTTACTGTCTAATGGGGTTCTACGATATATTTACCTATCATTTTGATTGAAAATCGTATAGAAGTAGTATCCATAAGCGTAGGAGAGGAGGTGACATGGGGGCCCTTAGTTGGGCAGAAATCTGCTACATTCAGGCAATTTTCTTGAAAGAACAACAGGAAGTTTGTGCAACTTTCCAGACTGCTCTACAGATTTCTTTATTCATTCGGGTAGAAGTGTCACAGCCCCCTAAATTTAAAGTCCTCCTACGCCTATGGTAGTATCTATAGCGACATATTGATAAAAAATTATCAAATGTGGCCACCAGAGGCAATTAGTTTGCGGATTCCACCCCCCCCCCC
>WIPJ01001849.1:1431563-1466290 GCA_018155075.1 Cassiopea andromeda
CCACATGAAGCTCAGCTCTAAAGTCCAGTTGTCGGAGATGGAATTAAATATTTCGCCTTATGTTCAAGAAAAGTAATACTAATTGAATTCTTGTCATTATATTTAATCGTTACATCACTATAGTGAACTATATTGAGTTTTTAGAGCTTCAAATAGTCTCTAGTGCTAGATATAGCCTTCCCACAGCATAATCTGATAATAGCCAGATAGCTATCATAAGGTGATATCATCAAACGATGACGGTATTTTGTAAAACTTTTTACTAATGAATTTAGGGCTAGCTGAAACCATCGCACCGCTTCAGTTTACACTGAAATGGTTTCTCTTATTGAGAGTATAGTAGTTCCTATCAGCTTTTACGAATCGAAAATATAAAGCCAGGCTTGGGCGGCTCAGAAAAGAGTGAATCTTGTACTGTGCATGACAATGGTTTCACCTTCAAAAGATTCGAGTTAAGTGGTTCTGTTCCAGACCAATATGACACTTGGACCAATATGAGTCCCAGAGTCATGTTACGCCAGAGCAGTATGACTCTCTTGAAAAATCAATCTGGTCATGGTCACATTGGTCTGGAAGGTGTAACGAATTCGAGGTTTTCAAAATATTTGCTTGCAGCTGGTAAATATTGAACGTGCTCTTGGATGAAGATAATAAGTAAAACGAAAGAACTTCAAAAATGGTTGCTTGAGCATGCATGTAAAGAAAAAAGATTAATTTGCGTCTCTATATGTGGTACATTTTGCATTAATAATTAGGCAACTCCTTACAGTGTCTAAATATCCTGCTACTCATATCGAATTGCCTTTCTTGAACCATTTATCGATCTTCTCATGCCAAGTTCAGATACAGAAAGCTCTTCGACGTAACTTGCGAACTTTAACTATCACTGGTAAGTTTCCTCCATCTATAGTCTGATGTGGTTTAAGCCCCTTTGTCGCCATTTGGAAATGAAAAATATGCAAACGAGACATGGTCTGAGGGTCATATTAATCTAGCAGGGATCATACTGGTCTGCCAATCAGGTTGGAGTCCAAGGGGTCATATAGATAGTAACTGTTTCTTTCAAAAATTTGGGTAAAAGTCGAAACTTCAGTTTTCTATAACTATTCAATTGCTAGAGCTATCGCTGGAATAAAAACACTTTTATGATTCCAGAATGATACTCTATCTATTCAGCAGATCATTGGATTAGGTTTTCAAATACAACATCACCTGAACTCCCTCCTTATACAACTTAAAAATGGACTAATAGCTATATGAGGATAACGTTGCTATAGCTTATAGCTCCTACTAACATTATAACATACAGGAGTCATTCTCGTTTTCACTTCATTTGCTGTTGTAAAATTATGAAGCATTTAAGAAATTTTACTACTAGGCCCTAAGCACGTGACTGGAGATGTCCGGAGGGCAAAATCAGTCTGTACAATAAATTTAGAGAGGTAAAAGTTTTATTTTCTTATGTAAACCTCCAGGCTAATGATTCTGTTGGGGGGGCCAAAGCCACTCAGAATTTTTCATTTTGGGGGTCATTGTCCCTCTGTGGCCCCCTTGCAGGTACGTACCTCCCAGGCCCTGAACCAAGCTTCCAACAAAAATGTGCATAGGTAACTTGAAGCATGTCAATATTGACAAATAGGAGTAAGGAGAAGTGTTGTAAAAAGGGAAAGTGGTAGCATCAAACTCAAGTGCATTTTTTTAATGGTCTCCTAAATGCTACGTAGACCAATGTATGAGGATCACTAAGTTCTATCATGTGAAGCAAAATTATTTGGGAGTTTCTGGTTATATCAGGTGCACAGTGTATTAACAGATGACCAAACACAACATATGTACTGATCTTTTGTATTTCATTTACACTGAAAGGTTCACTTTCATATTGCTCGTGTAAGTTTCTATTGCCAGACGATAAGGGACGGATCCAGTCGGGGACCGGGGGCAAGTTCCCCAAACAGCAGCAATTCTTATAGCACAAAAATGTGCTAAGAAGCTTTTCATATGAAAAGGACAATAGTCGCAAATTTCTCAATAGTCCCCAATTCAACAAAAGTCCCCAATTTTTCACAACAATTATCTGAGGATGGGATTAGGAAATTTTGAAACGTCTTAATAATGGTAGAAACGTCATAATTATTGAGTCATTGTAGTGTTGAGATCTATTTAACAGGAATTTTCATTAAAGGAATTCTGAAGAAAATACTGAGTCCATTATTGCCCGATCTAAAATCATAATGTTGCTCGCTGTGGCTATGATGTTTACTCTAATACCTTGAAATATAATTCTGTATTTAGTCAATACATTGGCAAGGATTTGACTAACCGATAGCAATAAGTATTAAAAGTAAAAAGTTCAAACGCTGCCTCCTTTTGTTTAGTATGCATTAAAATGTAAGATGTTAGCTGAAGTTGTGAGTAGTGCTATAACGCCTATAAGTTCAAAGTTATTGATAAAGAAGGACAAGTCAAGAGTGTAATGATGGAATCCTTTGAATGTCATTTACGCTACTTGTAATATTTTTAGTACAATTACGATAGATTTTGTAAGAGCAATATATAAATATAATCAAAGTAACCCCCCGTTGACGGCAATCCATTAAATGAAAGAAGCAACTCCATCAGCCATATAATCGTTTATGGTAAATATCTGTTTTTCATTTTGTTTAGACATCTGACTATATTTGTCGATATGAGTTGTAAATAGATAAAAGGGCAAACATCAAATCGTGGCTTAATGCTGCTAGTGAATTGACTATACCAGAAATAATCAGGGATGTTTCAATTCATTGTTTTTCTTGTTTTTGCTGGACTGGCTTCAAGAGCAAATGGATGTGTGTATTACATTTGCACCGAAAGCTTTCTCCCATGGTCACCAAAACTTGGACAAGGCGAGTGCAGGTGGCAAATAACACAGCCGACTACTTCAGTTCGTGCATATTTTGGGTCTCCACCATGCCCGAGGAGCGTTCCATGTCAGCTGAAACCTAAGGCTCGAGCTGCATGTATGTATGTATGTATATGTATGTATGTAAAGAATAAAGCACACTAATCCTTGTTACAAGGTTTCTCATAGCGGCATAACTTAAAAAGGAAAAAATGAAAGCATCAGTAAGAAACTACGATACAGTTGTAAACCTCCCTTATAAAGGTTGCCTTCAGGTGACTGCTAGGACAGTTACAACATAAGCTAAAAGTAGAACAAAGAAAAAGAAACTCAATAAATATAAGCCGTGTACACACTACACAAACTAACCTAGGTTCGCCCCAGATTTCAACTAATATTAGTAGTCTAGGATTGTTACTACGAAGAAAAATATATAATATGTAGTTCGGATGGCAATAGTGGTGATCTTTCGAATTATTTAGATCCTGTTTCTGTAGTTGTAATTCAGATCCTTTAACTTGTCCAAGAATCCCAATGGGAGTTGATCAAGTACCCCAAGAGTACTGATGGATAAGTTGATATATTTTATTACTTCGGAGAAGAGATCCCCCTAAATTTTTAAAGGTATAGGTAGTCTTGTATACTTTCGTACTTACGCGAATGCCTGTTAGAGAGGAAACTTATCCTGAGCAATCGGCATACGAGGTAGGGTGGCCAGTTCCTTTCCTCGCCGCCTTTATTTCCCCAGTGTTGCCACCAGGTACCCATCTGCTGCTGGGTGAGCAAAGTGAGCGAGCATTCAGTATGGGGCATCAAGTCGGACTCGAGCCGTAAACCTTCCGCATGGGAAGCACGCACCTTAACCACTATGCCACCTCGCCCATTGCATGATATTTAAAGAGTAGTAAATACAGTATCGTCGCTTCTTAGTGTTTATACGAGTTGTGGCTGCAAACTCAAATGGTGTTTGAAGCAGATACTCGTTCATGAGATAAAATCTTCCGCGTACCATTAGGCATCCACTTTTGCTATACGAAACATTACTATAAGAAGCATGAGAATGGACTTTGGCAAAAATGGAGAAACATTTAAGCCACACGGCAGGTTGAAATTTGAATGGTTGTTTGAAAAACTGTTTGCACAAGAAAAGTATGTTGTTATTGTTGTTAGAAGTTTCTAGAATTTAAGAGACAGCTAAGAAACATCTGAAGTTGGATGGATTTGAATTAAGAAGCAGCAACGAAATATTTGAGATTACGAAACATCCAGGTTGAAGATAGAAAGCTTGATTCTTATAAAAGGAAACTGTAGTGAATTATGAAGATAGAAACTTTTTGTATATGAGGATTAAAGATGATAGATCCTTTCAAAAAGTGACGCTTTAATTTGCAGTATGTTGAACAGCAGAAATTTATCGTTGCACCACTTCCCTAAGGATGCTTTACTTAGCAATAATAGTTGCCTACTGTTGATACTATGCCTATGGACAATACACGGAGAAATACATTCAGTATTGTTGATAATAATCATGATACTATTGAACTCTTACATCATGTATAGCAATAATAACTAAGATCATACTAAAATCAATGGGCAACGTGCAATTGTCTACCAGGGTTTATCAAATTGCGGATTACATAATGCGCAACTAATGACAAATAGAAGATCATACACCTGACATATAAAACTTGTCCATATCTCAGAAAAAGATAGTGCTTCACATTTTAGCTTCGAAGCAAAGACGATCAATGTTATTTACAAGAAACCCCACAGCCCAACATTCTGGTAACACAATGAAGCTAATTCGTCTTTTACATGGGCAGAGCTTTTAGCAATGGGGATTATATTCAGAGTTTGTAGACGCAAAAAGTAGTACTACTTTTTGCGTTAGTTTCATATCCAACAGTAAGTTGATGCCGAGTGACAAAAAGAAAGCATTATTTCACTTAGATGGTTCTGAAATATCCATTTAGAAAGATTTTTCGAAACTAAGATGCTAGTGCAATAGTTTTTCACTTCATTTTAAAATTCTTAAGGAAGGGAGTCCTTCAGTAAAAAATGATGACTTTCAAGGAAGTAAAAATATGTTGTAGAGGAAAAGCAGTTAAAAATCTAAATGCAAATTTTGCCCTTAAAAACAAAATTGCAACCTTTAATACTATGAGAGATTGAAAATAAATAAGAATTAAAGTGCAACGCTCATTAGGATCGCTAAATATGTTGTTTAAAAGTTTTCAAGGAGGCAGTTGAAATTTAAGTTCAAGATTTCTTTGATGTCTTATTCAGTACAGTTACCAATAGGCTGATTATAAAGTCGTGTGACCAACATTGGAATGGGTAAGATGGTATTTAAAAAATGTTGATACGTTGTTGATACGTTGAAACTGTTGAAATGGTTAGATTTTGTTGTATTTCCTCATTGATGATGTAATGATGATTTAAAGGGTGGTGCGCCGAAGGTCTGTTGAGCAGGGTGCAGAGAATTAGGGATAGACTGACAGGCTACAAAATTTTAGAAGTACCGAGAAGCGATGCTTGCTGCTTTAACTTTTTCGGACAAGCCAGAGGACAAATAATAGAATTTGGAATAAGTGGTGGATGTTACACCCTCCGCACAACCTACTTTAGCGCCTCCCTAAGTGTACACATTTTGTTAAGTGTAAAAAGTGATTCTGCTTTTGACAATGGCGACACTAAGTGCTTGTGACAGGGATGTTACGGGTATGTAATGGACAGTGAAAATTCAGTTTTTAGGGGTCTACTATGCAATGTGGGTCATTGCTTCATATGCCTTTCTAATGCTACAAATAGTAAAAGCTAACAAGAAGAAAATTACATAGAAGGCAGTAAGGGTCTTACCGAGAAACTTCCGGAGTTCCACCATGCTATCACACCTCTGATTTGTGACAGCGTTTCAGACCTATCACAAAGATCCAATATCGTTCTCAGGGAAAAATTTCGGAGCATTCTCTTTGGTCGAGGAAAGAGCAAGACTGAAGTCGTGCTTCAATTTGCTTGTAATAAGGCAACAGGTAAGAGCTGCTCAGTACAAACATCTATGCACGTTTGCTATTAGTAGCAATACTCCCGAGGTTGTCCAGCTTTACTTGCAAGGTGTCAAAAAGCGTAGAAATAATGAAATGGTGGTAAAGAAAACATTTATCACTACGGTGACGAAGGATGTTGTCGATTTTAATAGAGCATTCATAGTAATAGTATATTATTCATTTTAATGTTGATACTTAATGTGCAAGACTATTCTGACATTCAATAGGCTGTTCTTGTAGGAAAATGCTATGATATCTTAAGGCTTTGAAACGAACTCAGCTTGTTTGCTGGTTAAGGAAGGAGAGCTGAGCTTTCTATGACAGAGGAGAAACAAGGGCCAAGTATACTGAAGCAACTGATAAAGATTAATAAACTTTGCACATCCTAATACATCATTGATAGCTTGCAGGTCAATGGATGACATTCTTCTCTGTTACAATTAACGGGTATTTCAGATTTTTGTAATATCCGACTGTCGATCCCAAGATGTAAAGAACACCTTCAGCTGTACATTAAAGTAAGCGAAGGTATAGAGGGTCGTCTCCTATTAAACAATACATGAAGATATAGGGCTGAAGTATCTCTCTTGTAAGTCTGCCTTCTTGTAAGTTTGTACAACAATTAGTGAAGAATAACAAACAGTTTCTGGCTGAAAACATAAGACCAATGGAACAGTTTATTCAATTTCCTTTGAAGCGAGGTTCTATCAATTCTTTATTATCATTGAAGTGATATTTTAGTGGAACATTTCATTACAAAATTGGATGTATTTGTATGACATATTGCTTTGAACATTGCACTGACTTTTCGATGCATCTTTCATGGCGTCCTTGAAGAGATAAGAGAGAGTGACAATTCATTTCAGAGGAGCCCTATCTCCTCTTTATGAAAGCGTTTAGAATTTCTTTTGTGCACTGTAGGCGTCATATTGAAGTTATAATTTTGTGTTTCCATTTCTTCAAAGAAAGTGCATGTTGTAATCTTGAGAATTTTCAGCAGGCTGTCCTAACACAAAAGAATTCAACAGATGGCAGTTAAGGATTTAATCAACCATTTGCATTGAATTACTAATCCTCCTTAAAGGTGGCACCAACTAGTATGACTAGCCACTGGCCGATGTATTTTGCTAATCTTAGCTAGCTTCTTTTCCATCCATTTTCTATGCATGTTCGTGGAGGGTTCATTGCATGATCCTAGTTTATGCATAGGATGGGATGTTAAAGCGGTCAATCTCCATTAGCAAGTAAACCAAGAGGCTCAGATTTCAGCATCATTACTCATTGAGAGTTTGAGAAAACGTAAGTACCTGATAAACTGAGCTCAGTGTATAGAAGGGGGCGCTCATTCATTCAAAATTTTACTAATTGAAGCTGCACAGAGCTTATGGAGATTTTAAGTGCTCAGTACAATGGAGTCATCAAGGCCAATGGTGATATTTGAGTTTTTGAACATTTCAAGAAATAGTTGAGAAGCAACTGACTCATGTTTTGATCCATCGGGACGGACCACACGTCGTGATGCGACATAAAACCTCGAATTAGAAGAAGCAAGTTTAGTTCTGATTATGGAGAAACAGAAAGTTAGGTATAAGGAGTGAGAGATAATGAGAGAAATTTAAGCCAAACTGAGTAGCATAAGACGTAGAAGTATTAAGAGGAGCATTTTGAATGGAATAGCATTTGTGACATCATTTAAAATTTCTCTCTTGTAAACTAAGGTAGTAAATGAATGTTTCTATTCTGAAGGAACAATGCCAGATAGCCAAGCCATTTTCATTGCTTTCATATAAATTTTTTAAAGGTCATTGGGCATTTTTAAAGCCAATTGCAGGGAATTTATCAAGAGAGCATTAAAAGGCATTAAAAGGGAATCTTTTAAATCAAATCGCCAGGAATTTATCAAAACAGTACTGAGGACATGAAGACTTCCTTCCAATGATACTGAACTCTATTTCCATGATGAATAAAGGATCCTTATTAGAAAATTGAAGGGGCTCTTGCAATAAAGGATTAGTTTTGGTACTCTATTGAGCTTAATTGGACAAGATATTGAGATCGCTTTCGTAGAATTGGACAAGATATTGAGATCGCTTTCGTAGAGCCCTTTGCTCACTTCGTTTTGGGCAACGATAGGAATGGAGGTGATCTATTCTGCAGAGTTCTTTTGAAGCAAACCCAAATATTAGTCTGCCATTTTCTAATAAATGAGAAGCTGAAGGGGTATAACCAGAAAGTTTTATCACTGAAGCACACTTGGTTTCAAAAACAGGAGTGTTTCAATTTTCAACAGTCAAAGTTCATTACTTAATTCATTTAAGCTACGCCATTTGTGATACAGCATGCATCCTTGAAATACGACTAGATGATCATCTTCATACAGCTAATTGCATTTTGGATTGTGGCTGGGTTACTCAGGATTAATGAACTCAAGTTGGAAATTGATATAAATTTTAATGCAAAGCTGCATTCCCAAGGATCTTAGAGAAGCTGGAATGATCTGTGGTGAAACCAAGTAAAATACAAATCCGATTAACAATAGCAAACAATAATCCACTATACTACATGCAACTCTATACAAATACAAGCACAAATCGATATTTATTTTCAATCATCTGCTATAGCTTCAATTTTCTCTAACAAGTTCTAGCTCGTACCTTTTTCTCATTTTTCTCTTGCCATTCCGTTTCTATTGGGCTTTTTACAACGAGGCAAAGTCACCCTCTTGTATTGTTTTTGCTCTTTCATTTACATGTTAGGCAGGGTCACCTAAGATCTAGGGTCGCCCTATCAGTTAGTTAGGGGTGACTCACAGTAAAGCCAGCTTTTTGTTTACTCAAGGCATGTAAAAACGTCAGGTAGGATGGTCCTAGGGGTAGGGCTATCGCTCAGTCGACTTTGACTTGATAGAAATGATGTAGAACTCATGCTTTGATAACAACGTGCTATAGTATAGCACTGAAGAATAGCAGTCAAGAGTGACCACCAGAGCAACCCTGATTGCAGCTCGACGAGACGCTTGTTTGCCAATTTCTTAATTGCTAACCCTGTCCCTGGGGTGACTCTAGCTTTTCGAGTTAGCATGCAAAGTAAGGTTATGTTTTGGCGCCTGTGATAGGGTCAAGAAGCAAGATCATTACGTGTCTTTAATTCCTTTTTGGAGTAAATTTAAATCTTTACTGTTTTTTACTTTGATTTTGCATACATATGGTTGACTTCTACAGAACTATTTAGTTACTTATTTCTACTTTGTACTGTAAGTATAATAAGTATTTTACTGCATTGTATTTTAATTTATATTCTTTTTTTTAAGGAAGGCTTCTCGAAAACTAGCTATGCTGAAGGGCAACCCTCCCAAAATATGTAAAAATGAAATGAAATGAAAATGAAATAGGGTGACCATCCGAGAGGGTGACTCTATCTCCTTGTAAAAATTTCCTACAACTACCCCCTATTCCCTCTCTCCCCTCTTCTTACCAGGCTCTTTGAAAACTACATGAAAGCATATTGCATTGCCTCGAAGCCAGGATTTTTATTAGAAAATGAAAGAATGGAAAGAATTTATACTACTGATATGGCACGCACAGCAAAAAAAATATGAATGGCAAATGAATTGAAAAGGTTCAAAAATACTAACAGCCTCGTTTGAATTTACGAGAATGGCCTTCAGTATTTACCTTTTTGCTATTAGTACCTAGGCACTGTGGTGATGGTAGTGAAGAATTGAGGAATGGTTCCAAGGAACTGTTTGATGACGAACCTATCTAGTGAATAAAAAGTGATATGTGAAAGTTGCTTTTGTGGGAAAATATGGCAATCCTTGCATATGTACACCTAGGTTAAAAAGCAGAGTGTTAGAGCCTATTAAAGTAGACAGGAAGCCTAAATATTTAGTTGTAGCACCAGCTGTAATAAAATGGTAGTAAAGAAGAATGGCGTTCGGGGGTAAAGCCCCAACACAAAATATTGCACAATAACACCTTCAGTATATTAGGAAAAGCCCTTTTTGAATACAGATATAGGTTTCTTCTCGAGAGAGAATGGTAGATGAAGTTATTGAAATGCTTGTGACAGCTTTTAATAGAGCTTTTAGTCATGCTATTTCAAAATTTTCCAGAATGTAGGAAGGAGATCAGCCCTCCCACGAAAGGTAAGAAAGGGGCTAAGCCCCATGAGTCCCCACTTCTGTAGTCCTGTAAGTATGTTAGCATTAAAAGACACCACTCATGGCCTATATCCTTCCGCTTTGACAGTGGCAAATTTCGTCGAGGAGAAGGTCAGGGAAGGTTAGGCTACGTTTACACGGGGCCGGCCGAATATTTGAGCGGCCAAATATTAGGTCGATTAAGCAGCCGACCAAAAAATAGGTCGCTTAGGCATTGCGTTCACACGGGGCCGGTCAGTCAAGTTCATGACATGCGCAGAGTACGAATTGTGCCAAATCTATTTCTCATTCAATCAGACGAGTTTGCAAACGTGAGAAACTGGCGTACAAAAGAAAAGGAAAGTGAAATGAATTTCATTTTGGCTGAGGACCGCGTATGATGGAAGTTATCTGAGGATATAGTAAGAATCGAAGCCGTACCTACTACATTTGTTATTACATTCAAAACCGACATCAGAGTTTAAATTAGTCCATGACATCATTCATCCATGCTTTTATTCATCCATTAAAGGTTGAGAAACGTACAATGGCAAACTACTAGTAACTTTCTTGGAGCGAAAACTCATTAAAACAATCTGTCATTTACTAAAGGCCTCTTGATCGCATATTTACACCTTCTTTGTGGTACGTTCTTTGCAGCCGTTCACACGGGGCCGTTCGCGAAAGTGACAGGCCTAGTTCCAAAGAAGGTCGCTTTCCTAAGCGGCCGAATATTTGCACGCCTAAGTGACCTAATTTGAGGTCGGTTAGCCAGCCCCGTGTGAACGGTACGCCTAAGTGGCCTAATATTTGACCGACCAAATATTCGGTCGGCCCCGTGTAAACACTGCCTTAAAGAACAACACCTTGAACAATACAACAAAGGTCTCAAGTGATCTCTCCTTCGCACAAGAAGAGAGAGCCGCATTGGTTTGGAAATTGTGGAGCAGAAAAAGCCCCAATTACGGCAGCAACTACTCATCAAAGTGCCTGAAATAATACATCAACCGACTCATAAGATAGTGGTCGTTAATGTGTTATTGATGTTAAGTATGAATTCTCGTCAACCAAATAGTTAGGCCCAAGGAAAGATGAAAATGGCAACTTCTGTCACTATCAACTCCTCTTTGAAGCAGTAAGCAACTACCACAAGACAAATTTACTTTTGGGGGTTCCTCACTTACATAACCATACATTAATGGAACTTTTCAATGTTGCCCAGTAAGTTGGTGCACTTTACCTTGTACCTAATTGGGTATTAAAACAGCAAACATGAGAAACTCCATGACATTACTAATTGAGAAACAACTATTAATGACTTTCCATCCGTAAAAGAGACTTGCCTTCATCTAAAGCAAAGTTATCGGCTCTTAAAGTGACCAAACGTTATGCATTCTTACGTAGCTGTAACGTCAGCACAACGCCCAATCGTGCATTACTATATCTCAAATGACAGAAACTACAATTTTCGCTCTTTTCATGTACTCATCATGGAAACGCCACACCCCAGTGTATCTAATTTTGTAGCTTTCACCTAGTCTCAATGGTGTGAGCCTTTTCTCTGTTGGGACTTTTCCTTTGTCTGCCGCCGTCTCTGAGCTAACATTTAGAAACCATGTTCTTTGGGGCTTACCCCATCCAGCTGTGTAGCCTATTGCCCCAGTTTTTGCATGCACTATGCTCAAATTAGCCAGATTGATGAATCCGAAGTCGATTTCACGATGATCTCTCAACCATTTCAAGACTAATCGTGGTTTCAAATGCTGAATTTTTGGGGTTATGATCATATAAACAGCTTCTTAACCAGCTTTCTTACAACTTCGTACAGGTTGTGTGCCAATCATTGCCAATCATTCCTTTTTGGCTTTTGTCAACACAGGATGGAAAGAGCACATAGCCTTGCTTACTAGTGGGGCAAATCCCTAGGAGGGAGCATGCTAGTTCAAAAATCAAAGCAAAATTTGAGGACTGAGAGCACTTTTCGATAAAAATTCCATTCAAAGATAAATTTAAATGGATCTATCTCAATTTCTAATTGGAAATTCAAATGTGTTATAAAAATAAGTTTGAATCAGAGTCTTAGCAAAGACCATCTATCAGCACTAGTAGCAAGTAATTTAATGTAATACATGAAAGAAAGGGGGCCTGGGGATGACGTCCCCAAGAAAAGTTTTGATTCAATGCTTTATACTTTGGCTTAAGATGCATCTCCCAATTTCATGCATGCCATTAGAGTTAAAGGCCGAAAATTCTGCTGCATCTATTTTATACAAAAGGCATCCTCCAAGATGGCTTAGAAGACATTCTCATGGTTTATATTTACCACTTACAGTCACAATTAGAGCCAAGGTTGATTTATTCAAAAGTGATTTCTTCAGTTCTAATGTAAAGCTTTTGGAAAATATGGATTATTTCTCGGGCAAAACTCCATTTACTAGGGGGCAATTTTGAGAACTAGGGGGCATTTACCCCGAGTTTGTATGTTAAAAAAGGCCCTGAAAGGGCATAGCAAGACATGGTGATACTCTTTATGTAAAGAGTTGTGATTTGATTGTTGAATATTAAAGAAAAATAGAGAAAATAGCACTAGGAATATATATTGCCCTGATGAAAACTTGAAATTAAAAAAATCTAAACATTGTTAGTTGGTATGAAATAGAAAAAGTAGAAATGGGTAGCAATACTTACAATGTAAGAACTCTGTGACATAAGTGGATTGATATGCAGTCCACAGCATTTCCTAAATCTTGAAATTGCATCTAATTGGACATATTTTGCAAACTTTAGGCAACTGTAGAGAGGTACAGCAATGTCGATGGGCGGCTTGGGGATCTTGGACTGGCACAATACCAGATGGATCTTGCAGAACGCAGTCAAGAACTCGATTGGCACAAGCAACGTACAAATATAGAGAAATAGTTGGCGGTTGTGGAAGTGTTGTCAGTAGCTGCCCAAGGAATGATGAAACTGAACAGAGGACAAGATGTGAGATACCAATTATTATATTTATCAATCAATCCTGTTGCTTATAAAAAGTGCTTCCATTTCAAATTTACGCTAATGTCAGCTGCAGCATACCCCTCATCTCTTAGCTCCAATCAGAATCATACTGACCAACATTCAAGAGTGTATCAAAGAAATTACTCATATCCGGGCCTTCATAGACATGATGTCACCACTCTCAAAATCACAAGCATCTAAAACTAGAGCATAACTTGAATATAAAACTAATTTCACTCTATAAACAACTCTTTCCTGTACTAGGAGGGAAAGATAGCTGCAAATATACACACACTCTTTCTTTCATGGGATTCCTACAAAATAGCTCTCTCCAGAGTTTATGATGCAAAAACAAAATTATGAGAAATTTTTAGAGCTTATCTTGAACATGAATGATATGAAACCTTCTATTAATCGATGCATGAAATTTGTTCAGCTTTTAGGAGAGGTATGTAGTATGAAGTATGTATTATACAAGAGAAGTATGTAGTATGAGAGGAGAAGTATATAGTATGAAGTACGAAGTACGAAGTATGTATTATACAATACATCATCTACAGTTTTTTAATTTTTGGTGCAGTTTGGTTCCAAAAGCTTATTAAAAGTTTTTTGTCGGCAAATCTAGAAATGCCTGTGGCGCCAAAGAAGCGTAAATATTCATGCCCATTTTGCCAACAATGCCTCATATCCATGCCTATTTTACTGACAATACTTCAGCTTGGATAGTCATTGATATTTCACAACATTGAATATTCAGCACATTCAATCTCATAAGAAAATGTTGCCAACATTGTCTTCTGAATGAGGGGGCTCTAGGAGGTGACATCATCTTATGTCTGAAAAGTCTCTAGTTTACCTCCAGTTGGTAAAAGCTCTTTTTGTCGGTAAATGGGAAACAGATACTACTCTTTTGAGAATGGAAAAAGAATGGCTTGATAATTTATATCGACATTTTTAAAAACTTCTTATGACATTCAAATATATGCATATAAATCTATCCACTTCTCAGAGATTACTTTTCATGGATTGTTATATCTTTCTCAATGATAACTAATTTTCTTTATCAACAACGTAAAGGTTTGCCTTCTTTTTTTGTTATCAATTGAAACTTCACAACAAGCTATGAAGTGGAGTTGTGTGAAAATGCCCACACCAGTTTTTTGGAAATCATTAGCTCACATTTTTAAATCTGCATGAAAGTCGTTGAGATTAATAAGAATAAGCGTTTCCCAAATTGTTCGAGGCTCTAAACGATGTGCTTAGAAGAAATTTCCTTGGGGCTTTCGCCCCAGGCCCTGCAGACCTTTCACTTCTAGCTTATTCATCAAGACACCATACATACTCTTGCATGAAATATTATTGGATGCTGAACTGAAAGTAGTTACTTACATCCCCTCCATATGTGTTGTTTGATTCACTCCTGAGAACTATTGAGTTAGTGATCACGCCCTTTTGTTAAAAAATTTGGCCTTGCACCCTCTGGCAAATTTGGCTAGCGACACCTTTGATATAACTGCATAACTTCCCAAACTCTACGCCAAAAGGCACTTGGATTTTGTTCACTATCAAGCAAAATTCTTTCGTGTTACAGGCAGATGCAGGAAAGCAGATGTTTGTGCTTTATCACCATGGACAGCATGGGCTGGGAATATTCCAAATGGAGGTTGTGCTACACAGACATCAGTACAACCAGTCACGCCGCACTATATATACATTGAGCAAGTTAACTGCAACATGATTCGTTCAACATGTGATCCACCTAGGAGCAGAACAAGATCAAAATGTATGCTATGATTATTTGTGAAATATGAAAAGAGAATACAAAATAAATAACGAGAGAGAAGATGAAACAATGATTATTTTCTATTTTATCTTTTCATTAAGCAAACAGTTTTTGGTACTAGCATCACCTCCTTTTGAATGAATGTATAAAAATTTTCAACATATTGCTATCTTCATGAATAACATAGCTCAATCTATGTTTGATCTTCAGGCAAAGTGATGCAATTTTCTACTCGTTTCATGTCGAATGAGACTGTGTGTTACACCTGTACATGACCACTTTTATGTCGATGCAAAAAGGAATGGGTTAGGGTTATATTTCCTTAGTATAGCTACTTCAGTAAAATCTCCGCTTGATATGATGAGGGGCACTTTTGCAGAGGTACATAGCGTTACAAGAACACTTTTTGCACTGAGCTAAAGGTGACCCGACACAGTGCAAACGTAGCTACAGTGTTATATTTCAGACGTGGTGCGAGAGAAATAGCTCTGCTACAGTGATACAAAAGTTTAGGGTGCACACATGGGAGAAAAACCATGTGATTCACATGAAGTATATAAGAGAAAATCTATAGAACATAGGATAGCAAAAACAGTAAATTTCATAATGGAAACAAATGGTTATAGAATGTAGCTTCTCTTTTGTATAAAGGCCTCTGTGAAACAAAAGATTGCACATTGCAGCAATGGAGTGGATGGTCAGTGATACCTGGAAGATCAAGTTCATGCCCAATAGAGGCAAGAGAACGAGATTATACATTTGTTACACGCTACATTGATGCAGTTAATGATTGTAAAAATATTGGGGTGAAGAGGTGTCCACCAAAAGAAAGACAGCAACAACCGAAAGGTGGGTTAAGTCTATATTAAATAGTATTTTATGCTTAAATTAGATGGATACAAATACTGGTCACTTTAAAGTCTTCCACTGCAGGTGGTGTTGTTGAAGTAAAATATTTCTTCAGATATGCATAAGTTGTCTCTCTTTTCCTACCATTCTGTTACAACTATTTAGTTGGCAGCTATGACTTTGCTTACCACCTCATGCAGGATCTTCAAGTAACATTTTTCTTCTGCAACACAAGTGCGCAAAACAACATAAAATAAAAAGAGTAGTATTTTAACATCTGACTCCTCTGAGTTATATTATCATGGATCGATATCATTTCAATTTTTTGAATATATCTATGCTAAAATTCTTAAAATTGCAAGATTTGCATTATAGCAAACTTTGCCTCTTATGCCATGAGAGTTTCGTAAATAAGCTCCTTTTTCCTATCTACTGGCAAAACTTTAATTCTAGTTGTTAGATGCCCAAAAATAAATGCTCCTCCTTATGGACGACTTCTTGATACTGCATGCAACGGTGTTAACAGCTCTTGCCACTCTGCCTGCACCTTTGCATGCAACAATGGATTTGAAAGAAGAGGAAAGGCATACTTAAGGTGTATGGGTAATGGGCAATGGGATGGTACACCTCCAATTTGTCACGGTATGTTCTGTTATAGTTCATCCTGTTGATTACGCTTTTAATGTGAAACTCAATCATTACCTGATATCAATTGTCATCTATTTTGTTAACCATTATTTTCAATACTGCTGATTGTTATATCTAAACTTGTTTACGCTTATAGTTGTCAAATGATTTGCGTTCTTTCAATTCCCAACCACGATCTTTCTCATCCACACACTTTACACTATTGCTTTCTTTGCTTTATCTTGCTTTCTCTTGCTTTTATCTAAACATCTTTTACGCACACTCGCCCGCTGGAGAGCTCTCTTTAATGTCCACACATATTAAACATTTGCTATTTAATGTCATATTCATGTTTGTCTTTGATATCTGAATTGACATTGAGTTTATCGGCAAACACTAGACTACCTCAATGTTCAAGCCTTCCAAAATATAACAGTGATTTTGATTGCTCCTTCAATGCTACCAAGGCTTTCAAAGGACACTTAGTCTTTTTGAATTCCGTTAATGCTATCTAGATGTAACAAACCCTACCATAACGTGCCCAAAGCCGATGTCGTACCCAAATGAGCCAGGAAAGAACTACGCAAATATCAACGTGCCACAAGCGACTGCTTATGATCTTGTTGCAATTGCATCACTGACATCAAATGCTAGTAGCCCTTTGAAATTGGTCGTTGGAGCTCCAGTAAGAGTAAAATACACTGCAGAAGATGCAGCTGGCAATACTGCTAGCTGTACGGTGGTTTTGAAAGCTAATGGTAAGACTTCCTTTATTGTTCCTTCTTACTGGAAGCCATGTCTTCATAAAGATTCAAGCACTCTTAACGCTATTGATTCTCAAAGTGTAAGTTGAATTGTAAGGCCAATTGCCTTCTAAAAGTCTTGGAATACTTACTTTGATTTACGCTACAGATGAGCTACCAAACCCTCCCCTCAGTGAAACAATTGTAGGAAGCAGCTATGAACGTGACAGTAGGTATGATGCATTTTTACATAGCTATAAGTTCAACTAACGAATAAACATTTTATGATGGGAAGAGGAGTCTGCACTGCCATTGTTGACACAGAAAAGAGTAGAAAAATCCTGACAAGGCTAGACACAAAACTTAGAGGGGATATGAGGGGGTGCTTCACCCCCACCCTTAAAAATTTGCCATTTCGCAGGGCAAAAACGACAGTGCAATACATTTTTGAAGGACAACCAACTACTGTTGCTAAAAATGGGTCACAATGACCAACTCGCTTATTATAGATCTTATTTTTGCAGGGCAAAAGCCTCTTTTCATGAGAACTTGGGATAGCTCACTGGTAATGTAATCCTCTAGCCATCTCCACTTTCTCTCAACAGGACAAGTTGTCCTCTAGCTATCTCTAGCGCATTGAGCTTGATAGTTTTTATTCACCTAATGAGTGATATACAGGGACAAATTTCCAAGTGCTAAGTGTGAAGATAAGAAGCCATTTCAAACCTACAGCACTTGTTTTGGAAGAATTTAAGAATAAGCTAAACATTCTACTTCCATCTTAGACACTGAGCCTCCAAGAGTAATATCATGTCCTGATAACATCGAGAAGAAGACAGCAGCTTCCAGCAAACAAGTAATATGGCCAGAGCCAGTATTCCATGACAATGTTGAAGGGAATAGTGTTGATCGAACGCCCAGCTTAGGAAATGGTCAACAGTTTAGGAAAGGGGTGCACCATGTATTGTATGTGGCTGAAGATAAAGCTGGTAATAAGGCTAGATGTGAATTCAACATCACTATTGCTGGTCAGTACTTACAATGTGCTTTCTTATATCAAGCTATAGGTGTATTATTTTTCCTTTTAGTAGCACCCTCTTTCAAATATTGTACTTTAGTAATGAATTACACTGCGCTTTTTAACACTTCTTTGGCAAAGTAAATGGGAAATCAAAAGACTGATACCTATAGTCTCATTTTGTTCTGGAGAAGCAGTCCACACTATGCCAAAGTAAAAGGTATTGCTTAAAGGTTCACTTTTCTACATGCTTGCTTCGTTGACTTCGAAAATTATTTTGCTTTAAGTGAAGTAATTCGACCATTTTGCTCTAATTTGCTTCTTATTGCTGCACCACATGTTTCTTGCTGAGGAAAGAGTCACTGACATAAACCAAAAGTCAAACGATCCAACATTGATTCAAATTTGATCCAATATTAAAGCAGCAATTGCTGAGCTCATATGTTCGATCGTAATATTAGATCATCGAACCACTCTCAGTTGACCCATCAATTGTTAACTAATACTTAGAGAGTTTTCAAATTTTTGGATACATTAATTCCGTATTTCTCTCAAGTATTAGCAAATTGATCCAACACTGATCCAGCAATTACTGGCTAAATGGTGGGTAAATGTTGGATAGTTTGGCCAAGACGAAAGTTGTCGTTGCCTCTTTGCTGAAGCCAAATGATATAAATGAACATTGCAGTTGGTGTGCCGGATTTTTCTATCCGCAGTAGGAAATATGCCTTTCACCTGTAATCTAAATGATATCATGAAATTTTAGACCCAGATAATCTTTGTCCAACGTACGATGAACCAAAGAATGGCTCTCTGGTGTGCAACAACAAAATGATACAAAACACTGAAATGTATGTGTGTGGAATAAGTTGCCAAAATGGGTATGGTTTTGCAAATTTTCAAAATTCAATGAAAGTTTACAACTTCTATATATGCTCTGGAGATGGAAATTGGTATGGTTCAGATATAAGCCCAAAATTCCCTTCGCAATTGGCAAAGCTACAAAAAGGAAGACCATGGTCAGATTGTTCTAGTAAGTAGAAGTGCTTATGACAAAACAGAAATAATTTCATCTATTTGAAATAACCTTAGCATCAGAAATGTAATAAAGATAGCCAAAAAGTCATTGTCAAAGGAACAAAGGTTGTTCTGTGTTGTATAAACAATAATTCCTTCGAAAATGAAATTAAAGAATAACAAAAGAGAGAAACAGTTTACTTAAACAATGCAGAAGCGAGTTTAGTTATTAACTAAATTGCCTTTTAGCTGTCGACAGAATACTGATATTTAAAAACTTGTCATCTAAAGTTGCCTCAAACTTTGTAATACAATATCAAAAGCTTAATCCATTGCACTGATAAGTTAATAGAAGCAGCATCGTTATGATGTTTTCTAGCTTGATGACATGATAGCAGGGTTGATAATGCTAACAGGAATGCATATAGGGACATGAGAAGTGCATTGATGCACGATGCTTTCTCAAATGAGTGTCAATAAGAATAATATTAGAAAAAAGTTAGCTCATGGCAAGATGCGATAAACGAGCGAATAGGGCGCAATGCAAGACTAAAAGAAAGGATATTAAGGTCGATGTTGGATGATCGAAACGTTGGTCCAATGCACTCCTACATCCCAACAACCATTTATGTTTTAGGGTGCAACCCTGCAGACATGCTTAAGCTATTTTCATAATCAGCTAATCTTTTCTTTCTGTGCTGTAATATTGACAACATGTCGGCATGGTTCATTTGTTTGTAACAATTATTGTCCCGGCAGAGAACTACCCTGCAGATGCAATAATCAAACACTTTACTATAATGGCTGGTCCGTGCAATGCAAACAAAACCAAAGATGAACTGAAAAAAGAATTTAAGGCAAAAATGAAAGATGACATCATGATCAAGTACCTTTTCTGTACACGGTCCCAGTGCGACGTGACTGATATTGAAGTTACATGCAGCAGATCAAGAAAAAGGTCAGTCGGAACACTACGTATTGAATTCGATGTGATAACAGTACCAGACCGTCCAACAAATCAATCGACGGCAACATTTTCAGCATTTTCAACATTTTCAAGCGTTCAGGATTTGCAACGAATTGAAGCAATGCTGAGGAAGCAGATTGAAGCGACCATAAAAAGACTGCAAGGATATTTGCAACAATTGGAGAATCAGGTATTGCATATCTGGTATTATATTTCATTGCGAGGTACAGACACGCGAGAACGAGAGGGGGATGCTGACGCCGACGTATGATGCCAAAATTGAGGCATCCAATCAAAACAGAAGTCAGACTTCTCCATCTGTGTTAAAAGTTATCTGGCCTTCCAAAAGTAACAGTTGCAGGTCTACAAGATCTGTTAGGGGTGGACACTTCATTCTTTCCAAAGCATTGCAGTATAAATTTATACAAAGCCTCATAAGAAGTTCTTTCAAATTTTCTCACAACAACAAAGATTCCATTCGAAGTTTTCTATCTAGACAGGATGTCTTATATCAAAAATAGGCATTTTCCTAAGATTTACAAGGCGTGGTTCTAGAAGTCCTTCAGAGCTACTCCCCATCCTTGCAAGCTTGCCACTAGTCCCCAGCCCCTTTATTCAAAATTTGCTCCGGAGTCCTTGAGGTAAAGTTCCCACTGCCAAGGATATATGACGTAAGATAAGATTTTATCTATGGCATACAGCTTCCATTTTGATTTTCAGGAGTATCAGTCATAGCACAATTGCTTTCAGGTAGTATTGCTTTGCTACGCTCTTACCAGTTGTAGCGCATGCTTACAAAGGCCGGTTTTTGGGATGCATTTAAGCCACAAAATGCCTTGATTTTCAAAATATAATTAGTAAAAAACGACGTCAAAAGTCTTTGGATTGACCGTCGGTAAGAGGAAAACGTGAAGAAATCATTGATCATAAACAAGGGAAAAGTCCTGACTTCTAATGTTGAATATAACAATACAAAAGCAAAGTATGTCCATCTCTCTACCAGTGGTCTTGGTGTCATTGACCATTCTTTCTTTTTTCAGAGAAAACAAACGCAGATATCTTTACTTTAGAGCTATTGAGCATTATCTTTCCATTCATTTGAATTTTCTTTTGCAGCAAAGAATAATTATTCTTGCTTAGGCTCTGCTTGAGAGGACACTTATGCTGGACCACCGGAGGATGAAGTAGGGCGACGGGTTCCTTTCCTCAGACTGTATCTTTCCAGTCTTCCCATCAGTTCTCCAGTTACTGCTGATTGGACAGCGAGTGTGTGCCTCAATTGTTGTAACCGCCTCCTGTCGCGCTTCGAGCCTAGGACCTCAGACTTCCGAGTCTCTTGACTTTTCCACTGCACTATTGGCGCGTGCAATGAAATAGTCGCGAAACTCTAAAGTCTTTCTTTCCATCAATCCTCAACAATGACAGAGTAGTTTTTGTTTTTTCTGTTTCGGATTTTCGCCTTTTTCAGAGACAAGCTTCCTATTTACTTATGCATTAGGTATGTACAAATTTCCCTACTCAGCTTCTTTTGTGCTAGTATGGTAACGCGAATTATGGCAAATTTTAGATAAAGCGAATTATGGCACACTTGCTCAAAATAAATGAGTACCTTCTTCGAATAACATCGAAGCCATTTGAAGTTGGCTGTCCTCATGGCTCAACAATGTCAAAAGTTGGAAACCCTCCAAGGAAGCTATGCAGTAAGATCCTTGCTTTTATGTGGGTAAAATCATATTCAATTTGAATAGATGCAATGTTCTTAGCTTATTTCCAATTAAAGTATGGGTGTATTATATCTTATCTTGCACAAGTTCAATGCAATCTAGCAGCTTGAAAGAACAATGAAGTAGTAGATTTAGCCAGCTTCCAATAAAGGTACGTCGATATAGGAAAACAAGCAATTGGGAATGAAGCTTTTAATTACCCCCCCCCCAAGATTCATTTCTTACACATTCAATCACTCTCCCAGCTACCTAGTCACTCAGTCACACAGTAATTGAGTCAGTCCATCCCTCATTCACCAGATCACTCGTTCACTTCCTCATTTGTTCACCCAAGCACTAATTATCAGTAATCTAACCTGTCACATTTAGAGGTAATTGATAAAAGGCTGATAAAGTGCAGCGTTTTCATGAAAATATTTAATTGATTTAGTAAATTGTTGGCAAATTTCACTTTAATTAATAAGCAGGGGTAGCCTTCTCTGACACCATTTCTGACAAAAATGCTTATTACAAGAATGTGTCGATCACGAGTGTTTGCTAACCTCAAGTTCTTCATTATCTTCTTTTAAACTATTCTGCCGACGTTTTTTTTATAAGAAAGTGGTTTATAAGAAAGTAGTACTCAGCTGCTCAAAAAATTAAGAAAGTTCAGTACTGGAATTTTATTACTTTAGAAAGTAGTTTAGTGCTTATGCATTTAAAATTCGACATATATGTTTACAAAATGTAATTTAAATGATTTTGTCATTTACCAAGATTTATCATACATGGAGCACTTTCCATTAATGTGCATGCGCAAAACAGTGAAACTAAAAAATTTTTGCTAAAAAGTCTGAAGAAACTTTTGAAACTGGATTCGTCAAAAAGTTAAGAAAGTTTCAGTACAGGGCCAAAGAAACTTTATTGTAAAAAAAGTGTATCTGCAAAGCTTGGCTGTGCGGCTTTTATTCGAGGGTGGCTTATGAAAAGAATAAATAGGGTAGCATTTACTTTGTGCAGTTTCTACTGCACAAGAGAGTTAACGGAAACAAAACTTTTGATAGGGACTCGTGATTAAGACACAGTTTACACTATGCCGTTTTCGTACGAAAAATCTATAGTAATATTTCGTTTTGGCCTACTGTTTACACTGAAACGTTTTCCAATCCGGCATCATATGAACATGATTTCATACAAAAGCGATATACCGTCTACGCCAGGGTTTCCCAAACTTTTTCAGGCTTCCGCTCCCTTGGCTTCATGAAAGGCTCTTAGCGCCCCATACCCCATAAAAATATGTGAGCTTTTTCAAAGTGAAAACAACAATATTATGCCAGAGCCTTAGACAGAAGTGCAGTTGAAAGCTGGAAGAGTTGCATTTTATATATCTGCGGCAATGAATCAAAACAAATTTCCCAAAGCAGACCTTTTCATAGGCATTCAACTTGAAAAATGGGGGCTTGCAGCTTGCCCCCAGAAAAATTTGTTTAAGTAACTTCCTCTAAAACGTCAGAAAATGCCTTTTTGCATAATATAATATAGTTGTCTTTATCATTAATCTTCATGCTTAGAATGAGAACTGATTCCTCAACGTGGTTTCATTGACTTTTGAAGATATAAAGAAAATAAAAAAGCTGTACACTGATCCTAAGCAAAACATTTCATCTACTGCCAGTACACCAAAAAAGCCCCAGATATCTGGCTTTGGCTACAAGGAATGCACTCAGGATATAGATGTTCCATATCACCCAACAGGGTCGTATCTACACAATATCTTCGCAGTCTGCAAGAGAGTTCAACAATTGAAGCACTAGCAACATTGATACAGGATTTTTGTTTGCCTTACAACACAACAAAAAATTTTTGTTTGCCCCAATATCGAAGCACCATCCCCAGGGAGACAGTACCATCCACTTTGGGAAACGCTGGTCTACGCTATATCGTTTTTATACGACAAAATTTCCATACCGTTTTCGTATGAATACGGTACAGTGTAAACAGGGCCTAAGCTCTGTTGAAGCATTTGTTAACTTTCACTGTTCTGTGTTTAATTTCAGCGAAATGTCCAATAGGAGAAATGTACGATTCCAAGTCTAAACTATGCCTTAAATGTCCAAAAGGATCTTACCAGGACCGCGAAGGAAGGTCACATTGCATTGCTTGTCCTCAAGGATCAACAACATTAGCTAATGGAGCAGCAACTGCTAACTACTGCAGAGGTTTGTAGCACTCAATGCAGATTCCTTTCATATGCTAAAGGTACATATTGTCACCTGGGTATGTAGGAACTATTGGATCTCATAGAAATACGTTCCATTGAGTTTTAACAAGTCATACAAGCTACATTTGACCAACTTAGAAAACCGAATTTTATATTCTAATGATGCGTTGAATTGTTCTAGCATGAATCTGAAGGATTAGGAGTGTCATAAGGTAGCTCCATACACTTTTCTACCTAAGGGAGAGCCTGTTAGAGAGGACGCTTATCCTGAACAATCGGCATATTAGATAGGCTGGTCAGTTCTTTTCCTTACCGCTTTTACCTCCCCAGTGTTGCCACCAGGTACCTATTTGCTGCTGGGTGAACAGTGAGCGAGCATCAAGTCAAGTCCTAGAGTCGGAATCGAACTTTAGACTTTCCGCACAGGAAACATGGGCTCTAACCTCTATGCAACCTCACCCTATTAAGGAGTATATAGCAGTAACTAAAATTGGCATTGGAAGTGTACTGTTAATCTTTTTTTAATTGTATCACATTCAGTGGCGTAACGGAGACACTGGAGGTACCTTAGGAATTAAGTATGATGGGGTCCTTGTGTGGCAAGTAAACAAAAACGGATGAATGAATCCAGTGTTGTGTTAGCAACAATTCTATGCAAGGGTTTTGGGATGGCCATAGGAAGCCTTAACACACAGTATAACCAAAAAGCACATGGTTAAAAAAATAGTTTGGGAGTCCTTTGTGGTCGGGGAGCCTTAGTTTTTGAACTAAAGGGCCCTAAGCTGCGCTACGCCACTGATCATATTCACTTAAACCTAGAAAAGTAAAGCGAAGAAAGCACAGAATAAGTAATTACGATGATTTTATACAATGTGAGTTTCAAAAGCTAAGTTATAATCAGAGGTGGTGCCAGGAATTTTCCAATGGGGGAGCTGACTCTTCCGACAAGGGGGCTAAAATACGGTAAACAGGGTACTATAGATCAAAAAAATCTCCGAAGAAACCGCTTTTACCTTCCGACGGGGGGCTATAGCTTCCCTCCCCTAGCGCTACCGCTAGTTTCAATGCTGGAAATAAATGTTCTACGAAGAATACCTGCATTTTTCCTTATTGTCTAAAGACCTGTTTATATGCTCCCGGCAAGTGGGCTAACCATCTTTGCGAGATCTTGCCCCATTAAGAAATCAATAGCAATATTATTTTCCTTTTATATGAGGAAGCGGGCTAGCCCGGTAAGCTAGGTCTTGCTAAACCACTGGTGAAATGTCGGTAGGCGGGATACTGATTTTCCTATATAAAGTTTCCAGCCCGCTTGCTGGGGTAAAATGGGTAAAATACTGTGCATTTGCTATTGCAAAACACAAACATTCTCAAAGTACATAATCTTCTTTTTGCAACTTTTCGCTATTTATACCAATTTTCTCGAAGCATATATTGTCTTAATCATTTCAAAGGCAACTGATTAGTGTTTAAAGAGCAGAACTTGAGATGGACAAAAGCTATGAACTAATTATCTCGGCAAGCGAGCTGCAGGTTTTCATATAAGCCTGAGATCTCGCTAAGCAGTCTAGCCCGCTTGACTGGGCCATATAAACAGACCCTAAGCCTAGATCAAGGCACAACATAATTATTTTCATAAAGGCATCAGTAAAGAATAGGGATCATTTTTGCGTTGTGTCAACCCTCATCTCAGGGTTAATGACAACTAAAAGCAAGCTGACAAAGGAGGGCGAGCGTAAAAAATACTGGGTCAATGCATATAAACAAAGCCCTTCAACTTAACCCAAATCCACAAAGGAGTGATTAGTATTTTCTGACAGTCTCGAGAATAACCAACCATATTATCCGTCTTTCCTCATTTCACACTTTCTACATAAATAAATACATAAAAATGTGTCTAATTCACAAGTGCAATACCTTGGTGACAGTGCCAGGAAGATCATGCAGGCAAAAAGGCGCATATTGCCTCATTCTAGAGTCTTTTTGTTGATGTAGCAATTATTGAATAATATTTTCATTAAAAGTTAAATGTTAACAGTTTCTGCTTAACTACAGATATCTGTGGACCCGGTACATACTCAAGAGCAGGGCATGGACTGTCAACCTGCATGGCATGCAGAAAAGGGTTTTATCAACCAAATTCCAGGCAGTCAGCATGTATAGCTTGCCCGAACGGGAAAACAACTAGCAAGTATGGTTCAGTATCTGCCAAAGACTGCAATTAATTGTAAGTGAATGCATAAATCTGGATAAACAAATAAATATGGATGAGTTTGTACACGGTATCTTTTCACAAAGCCGTTAAATCGGGGTCCCTAATCTATCTTCATCAATTTTCTTAGGATATTTAGGAGAATTTAGGAGATTTACGGTAAATTCAAAAAGTAGCAAAGTTTCGGTAGAAATTGAGAGAATTGATGATTTTACCATTCTTGTGATAATACATAATTTATTAAGCAACATAATTGCTGGAAAGAATTTCAACTTATAAAAAATAAAGGAGGAAGTTAGGAGAACAGCAAATTATTCCTGAAATTTTAGGGGTTTTAGGGCAGTTCTCTTTTCTAGGATATTTTAGGATTTTTCGCAGGCATGGGAACCCCGTAAACTGTAGGTATTGTTAACCATATCTTGCGAAAATGTGCGAACAAGTGCTGATATACGTAATTCTTCATTCTTTCTAGGCGCCAGAGGAGCAGAAGATAAACATGACGTTGAGTTCATGATAAAACGCTAATTTTAATAGCGATAAACAGTAAATGTCTCTCTTTGTGTCATAACTGCAAAAATCTAATGCACTACAAAAGGCAATCTCATAGCGTTTGACTTTGGGAAAGGACTTGGGGAAAGTTGGTACACAAAAATGCAGTTAAGGCAATTACAAAACATGACTGCTATCTACAGAAACACGCATACTTAATCAACATGCTATAAAGTTGAAGATTCATTTGCAAAATTTCACTTGACACTTGATTTCCTAGATATATCTTTTCTCCATACTATATTGTATGGAAAAACTCCCAGGATCCAGTCACTCAATTTGCAACTTCGAATCGAAGATGTACCTAGAAACACTTCAACAAGGACACAACACCCAAGCCCTAGCTGGGAAACTGGGCAGCAACCACCTCGAAATGTGTTCATATATCTTCAAGAATAAACGGTTTCGCACAGGGGTGTTGTGGAGGGGGCTCAGCCTCCTTGCTAAAGTTATGAGAGATTTCGGGTGGGGGCTGAGCCCCCTTCATCGAACATCTTTTGGACTGGATTAATTCATAACTCAGCCTTTGCCGAAGGAGAAGAAAGGGAAGGTACGTTTCTATCAATAGACGAAGAATGCTCTAGCTCTAAATTTCCCTTCTTATTCTTTCAAAACTTTCACATACACTGGTTGGAAAAGCAAATTATAATCTTACATACAAAATTGGGCGTGGTTCAAGGCGTGGTCCACATATTTCCTAAAACACAGCCCCCTTGCTACAATTTTAGGACGATACCATTGCTACCACAGGTAAAGATCAATGAAAATTGGCGCAAGGCAATGAATCGAGAACAGCTGGGCAAAAGAGCGTAGTCACAGGACGGGGAGATAGCAAAGCGGGAGAAAATAACCATGGATTTTAAATCCTTTCTCTTTTATCTGAGAAGAGGGTCTTTCCGAAAATTAATGCTACCATCTACGATAATCATGATGTAAAAACTGTGCATGTAACAGTCCAAATAATTCAGTTCAAATTCTGTATTGTGAAATATCCTATAATACCGTAAATTACATAGCATAAAACTTCAATTATGGTTTGAAGTTGTTGAGTGAGCTAGCGAATAGTGAAAAAGTGAAAAAGTCAATATCAATTAGCTGAGCAATAAAACGAACAATTGAGACCTTGTATACAAAGTCAAAAAGAAAACATACAAATGATTGCGAAGCTGTGCAAATTGAATTTTTAATTAAAAATGTTTATAATTTATACGGTTTATAAAAGTGACTGTTTTATTAGAACGACGAAAAATAACTGTATTTAATAAGATGTTTAGTCGCAACGTTCAGCTCTAAAGCCCCCGATAAAATTTCAAAAACAACACCACAGAATTTCTACCAGCTAGATAAGCAGTGACACAAACATTACACACATGAGATGAATTTACACGACAAATAACTTCAGTGCATCCAATGCTTTCTACGAATTGCTCGATTTTATATAAAATAAAGGAAGGATGCTCGTCCACAAGCCAATTGAAGCTTTGAAAAATATCTAGCATTGTAATAATGTTGTTTTCCACGCTACGAGATATCTGCAGGGGTATGGCTTTGAGTTTCTTGAAATAATTGTTTTATATGCACATTTCCTAGTACCAGCTTCCTAATATGGCCAGTCATAGTACATACGCAAAAATTTCATAGATTTTGGGCCACCTTCCCCATTGTACGTAAACGCGCCCTTTCTAGATTACCCACTCTTGTCTTTTTCTTTTTTGAGCATACTTGCAGTTACCTAGCACTCGAATTTTCTACACTATACCAAGAGCCTAGGGAAATATGACCGTCTGCATCGACAAGATAACAACGAACTGCTATCTGCGTACGCACTTCAAGCTTAACCCCCCGTCACCATTTGCTTTCAGTGCTCGACCATTTTCAGTCTCTTTCTAACAAAATTTTAACAAAAAGAAAATGAATCACGATCATATAAAATCGATACATTCGTTCAGTCTGCGTGACTGCATTGAAAGAGAAATCTGACCGAAATTTTCAAGTTCAGATGCATTTCCGATGCCTGCATGCTATATATTGGAGATGCGTGTGCAAAAAACAACAGGATTTCTAATGCAGCTGGGTGCATTGGTGTATTCGTATTGCGTACGTGCATATTGGCAAGAATCCCCTTCTCCACCGTGCGTACACACTATGTGGATGGCTCCAATAATATATATATACTATATACACATACAAGAGTACAATTACGATGAAAATAATCAATCACAGAACTACTACTAATAACAAGTTACAAATTGATTGTGTAATTCTAAAGTGCGATTTTCAATATTGTCAATAAATTGCTAAAGTATACAAGAAAAGAAGAAATTCATCACTTCTACTAGTATGAAGCGTCTTTTGGATGATTGATGTAACTATTAGCGTAATGTCCTAGGCCTTGAGATGAGACAAGGAAACCGTACTTTTGCTTGTGTTTACGCTGTTCCATCATCTAAAACAAGACTCTTGGTGAACTCAAAATGCTTATAGCAAATTAAAAGGCAAACAAAAGTTCAGGGACATAAAAAATGTAAAACTAAAAGACAAGAAATAGCAAAATCTGCTAATAAAGACAAAAAGATTTATTTATTCTTTGATACAGAGAAAAGTGTTGGATATATTTGAGCCAAATAGATACCTAAGTGAGATTCGTTTTGTAGCTGGAAAGGCAAATATGAATCTCAATAACAATACAATGCAGCTTGAGAAAAATTATGAGAAAGACAAAGATAAGGGGCTGATTGTTTATTATGTCACTGGGAGGGGTGGTGTTTTTTCATGGGGAGTACAACTTTAAAATGCCTCTTTCAGAGGTGGTATATTTTTCATAAATGTTTTAAGTGGGGCATACAAATCACTTACCATATCACTCACCAAAAACAGCATTTATAACGCAGAAAAATAACCCTTAAATTGCGTTTGTGCTACCGGTTTCCCTATTTATCAGGAATTATCAATATTCCAAGATGACAGGTATGGGGGGTACAAGTTCCATGATGGGGGTACAGTTGTTAAACCGTTAGTATGACGGCCACGACAAATAGAGTCCACATGATATTAATATTCTTCATTTCACATAGCCAGGTAATATGAAACTATTTTAAAGATGTTAAACGTAATTCAATTTGAGGGGGGGGGGGTACGTTTCAGAGCAGCCACTCTACTGAAAAAGCACCGCCTTTTCCTGAGGGATAAACGATCAGTTCCTAAGTAAGGAGGATGTGAAATTGATCAAAACTGTGATATGTAGCGAGACCATACGCAGTTCCAATTATCTCATGTCAAAATGGCATGGCTGGTGAAGGCAATACAATAGAATTTTATAGCATTACGCAGTACAGTTGATTGGTCTTCGTCCCCCTCAGCTTACATATCCACTATGCCATGCTATACTGTACTTGAACGATTGGAGGATGCCAGCTGGCTGTCAGCACACATCGCTCATAACCAGCTGCATCTGTGCTAATAGCGTGCTAGGCTGTGCAAATATGAAAAACCAAGGGTACACTCCGTAAGCAAACAGAACCCATCTTATATTAGGCAAAAATAACTCCCCAACTATGAATTCTGACGTAACACTGATACACTACCTGATCACGTAGCTCTGCCAATTGCATCGACAAAGTGCGTACTAACGTATTTGTATCCTCAAGCTGCCCTTGCAAACGTCTAATTTCGTTCTGCTCATTTTCAGTATCCTCTACAGACAGCGACATGCATCTTTGGTACGGGAACCAGTCTAAATTCTTTTCCTAAAATATTGAAATAAATAAGCTTCATAATATGAATAACTTCCGTCACATCCACAGTGTTATACTTATTCTGTCACCTAATTTAATACTTCGAAGCCAAAGTTCAAAAATTTATTTCATGATGTGGATATTGAAAGAAAAGTAACTAGAAATTCTTTCATATATATATCAATATAAATGTGAAATTGCTTATTAAGATTTGGCCCTTCCAACATTATATCCAATACTACCATGACTTTTAGTTAATAGGCAGTGTTAGCAGAATCCACTACTGCAAAGCACTTCTCATAACACGCTTCTCTCCAAGCACTAGAAGTTTATTTTTTTAAAAGTTCTAGTGCTTGCAGAGAAGCTTGTGGTGACAAATGCTTTGCAGTGCTAGACTCTACAAGCACTGCGTATAAAATATAAATATATATAAATATATAAATATATATAAATATATAAATATATATATATATATATATATATATATATATATATATATATATATTTATATATATATACACACAATACTTGAACCCTGGGATGTCTAGCCCCTGGGATGTACGCTCAACGCCACTGGTATAAACAGTCAGGCACTGCTTGCGGGCATAAGATCTTGTCTTCGAGCATCTGATGATTCAAAGCAAAAAGTTTAGCAGTAAATGCTGGGATTACCTTTGTCATTTCTGAAACGTAGCTTTCAGGGCCAGTGAATTCAGTAGGGTCTTTGACTTTCGTTAGAACAATAAAATATAAATAATGCCACATATTGTGCTCTGAAACAATGTGGTCTTCAAACGTCACACTCTTATTATCGAAGGATGATCTGTCAAGTCCTGTTAAATTCAATCCAAATATTAACAAATTTCAAAAGTGAATCAAAATTAAATTGGAATAAAAGCCTTGCAACTGCGCATAAAACGCAATAGTGTTTCCCACAAAATCAACTAAAAAAGTTATATGTTATATGATTTTGATAGCTATTGAAAAGCCACTAAGCCTCTTGCAAAAGGACAGAAATCGGTAGAGAAAAATTGTAGAGGAAGAACAAGGTTGGTGGAGGAATTGAGATGCTGGAGGCAAAATACAATTTATGAAGGGAAAATTCGATGCAACTAGAAACAATTGTGGAATAAGAATACATACCACAAATAAAACAAGTATTCTTCAGGACTTCCTCCTTTGTTTGTTTCTCACTTCTGAGATCAGCAAAAGTGTCAATGATAACACCAAATATCAAGTTTAGTACGATAATGATGAGGAGGAAGAAGAACGCAAGATCATAGATCACTCTCGCTGCAAAGTATGTGTCCTGCAAACAAACCAAAATATGAGATAGGTCTGCAGCTGGAATTTATAATTAACATGTGCAAGTTCAAAATCAAATTCATGAAATAGATCCAAGTGATTTCTCCTTCTCAACATAGGCCTGCTGTTATACAGGGGAAAAAACAAACATGGTAGAAAAATAAGCGTTCTAAACATCAGAAGTACGTAAAAGTCTAATTTAAATGAAAAAGTTGGCAAGAGTGTTGTGAGTATGAAGACTATCGACAAACTAGATACACTTATCAGATCAAATGAGTCTGTAGGAAATCTGCTAATTTCACAAAGCATGTTAATGTTCCTAATTTTTCTTATTCGTTTCTTTCAATTACTAAAAATGCAGATCTTGGGGGATTCCTTACGTACAATTATGATGCATCACCTTTAATCCAGAGTTACAAAACAAACCTTGCTGGAAGACTTCCTAAGGACATCACCAATGCCACCACCACTGCGCAGGCCTTTGTTCAGCGTTGTTATTATACACATGATCAAAGTGTCGCACATACTTTCACGTGCATTCTCAACATCAACTGCCTTCGAATCAACAACAGCAGTTACATTGAAATCACAAAGTCCATCAGCAGAACAAGATTGGTTAAGCAATGGTTCTAAAATACAATAAACATCACCCAAAATACAAAGAAATTTAGGAATAAATGAGAAAGCAAACACGAGAGAGCAGGAAAAGGGAAATTAACCATGATATCAAGTAGCACGTAGAAATATATGAAGATAAAACATAGTTTTCAGAAACATATTCAAAGCATTTAATCTACACTAACAGGCTTTCAGCTTAACATCAACAGGCTACCATTGGAAACAAGACATTAAGATTCAGAATTAGGCATAACATCTGCTGAAAGTATCTCACCAGTAACAACTGCAACAGGTTCGGTTTCTATGAGGAAATCTTCTTTGAAAAAGATAAAGCCAACTATTGAAAAGAAATAGACCAAAACTAGAGCAAGAATAGCAGTTATGAGGATGGAGCGCCAGTTACGGGTCACGCTACGCACAACGTTAAGCAATGTTTCCTCCTGAAGAAGTACATCTATCATCTGTAAAAGAAAGACACAAGAAACATCATTTAATAAATAACAAGATTTGCTAATTGATATTTCAACGACCAAAACAATGACTTCAATAGAAGATAGAATACATATTTGAAAATACGTAAACTATGAATACGCCACACTCTTGAACTGCATTTTCATAGAGCATATCACACAAAAACGTCGAAGAAAGTCATCATTATCACAGAAAAAATTTGCAAGCTTTTTCTTTATTTCCAATCAAACAGCTAGCACAACAAACAGCTATCATCATATTTATAGCAAATGAAACTTGACAGTAAAAGACAAATACTCTAAAAGAACTAAAACATACAAGAAGATATCGAAGAAACAGAAGTGTGGTAAGGGTAAACCTTTTCTAAAATCCTATCAACAATAACTTATAGTGGCTAAAATATGTCATATAGCTCTAGGCTCTATATATAGTCCACTACAACGTATGGATTCTATGGATTACTGAATGTAAACCGCTATTTTCTGTCTCCTCTTACTATGCGAAATAAACAGTTTCTTAAAGCAAAAATTCACCGAGTGCAAAACTAGTTCAATTCACTACCGATCTATACAATAGACTATCTGCGGAGCAAACAGCCAATGTATTTAACTGTGAACAATGCAAGGCCTGGAAGAGGATGTGACGGGATATACCATGTAAAAATATAAAGAGACAATACCCTGACGTATTATACGACACACCATAGACAAAAAAACTAAGGAATCATACAAACCAGAATGCTGTAGAAAAATTCGTGTACAAATGCTCCGAGAACTGTTACAATAAAGAAAGCAACTTGTGACAACAGCGCCCTATCACGAATTACACGTTTAATGTCAATGCCTTTGAGGGTGCCTCGGTTCCCAACATAGCTAATCAGATATATCCAGTTGTTGATTAACTGAAATCAAAGCATTAAAAGTCCATAAGAGTAGAATGCATTGGTACTGCGCTAAAACAATGGAATTGTCTTATAGTGTATATTGCATAAGTGATAGGGTCATGGTAAAACTATATCAAATCTGAACAGATTGGACACATACGAAAATTGAAAGGGTTTTAATCAAAGAATATAACTTAGTCAGTCAACCGTAAGAAAAATGTCTGATAGTTCCTCCAACAGTCCTTAAAATTATTCAACAAATCTATAAACTGGCTAAGTTCAACGTAATGTTCAGATAGAAATCTAATATTCCGAACCAAAAATGTCACCTTATTGGAATATCATGGGCTTCTACCGATTACAGAAAATTTACAAACTTTACTCATTTTCTCGTTTCAACAACAGGAAAAAGTCATATCGCTCAAGAGATTCTATGCAGTAGCAGTCCAGTATGAAACATCATCATTCAACGTAACGGCATAATACATTGTTTCTACAACACTGACAATGATTTAAACTTACAAAATAGTTCACATACCATAGTACAACCAAGAATCCAGAGCGTAGGTTGAATGCCCAGTGAAAATACCATACGTATTAAAACTGAAGCAACAAATGCTAATACACCAGACTTTCGAGGTAGAGTACAAGTGACAGCAAACGATGCAAGCATTGCAATCCAGATAAGAAGTGAGAGACGATGATCTAATTCTACAAAACAATGAGAACAATCATAAAAATAATGGTGAACTATTGTCGCTTCGTTTTTGCTGATAAAAGAAGGCAGCCCGTGAAACTAGCTTAAGAAGAAGTATCGCCTGTTCTTGACAAACAGAAGTCAATACATAAATAAAAGCGTTGAATTCCAGTTATTTCACAAGTTGCGAGACGATAGTATGGAAGATCCAAGAAAAATTTCTAGGATCTTCGATACTAATGTCTTGGTGTACTATATATA
>WIPJ01001849.1:1468738-1479720 GCA_018155075.1 Cassiopea andromeda
TATATATATATATATATATATATATATATATATATATATATGAGCAACTGTAAAAACAGTAACTTAAACAATCTATATCGTTCTCTTCAAGATGACCTTAGAGTCGAAACTAGTCGAGGATTTGTAATAAAATGATGGGGCAAGTGTACTTCAAAACGCCCTATTGTTGTAATAGTAGTGTACAAAGGTCTTGTCAATTTTAAAGGACTTGTTAATGGTAATTTTATCACTGGTTGAGTCTTTACGCGTGTAATGGATTTGTCAATATCAATGGTAGTGTCTGATTCATATATGAAAATGGAAACTGAAACTGACTATAATTTTCATCGTGGCCCTTGCTCTTCATTTTATTATCAGGTTGAGTTTCTCAAAGTATGTGCCGATCTCAACAAAAGTAATAAATGTGACGAACATGGAACATACCGATTGGCTTTGTTGAAAATGGGTAGAACAAAGCAACGAGGATGTTGAGAATCAACGCATGATAAAATGCAATCATTTTCCAAATTTCGATGTTCCTACTGCACCAGAATAACGTAGAGTGACCTTGAAAGAAAAATAATACTACTAATCAACAACACAGTTTCTTTAAAAAGGGTTGCCAATAGTATTGCAAGAAAAAATTCCCTGATTTCAACCGTAGTTTCAGTGAAATCCCACTCATCAACTACAATTCTATCATGTCATTGGACAAATATGTCATTTGGGAGCATTGACCCAAGTTTTGGTCATTCAAAAGTTTTGGTTTCATTAAACAAAAATTGTGCTTAATAAAGACTGCATAGAACAGAATGATGTACAAAAGGATAAAATTTGGTGATTGCCACACTCAACTGAATGTGTGATTGAGTAGTTATTGCTTTGAAATGCAACAATACCAAACTTCCCTGATTTTCCCTGATTTTTCAAAAAATTTTTCCTTTTTTCCTGATTTTCCCTGATTGAAAATAACATTCCTTGATTTTCAATGAATTCCTTGACTGGGTAGCAATCCTGTAATAATCACAATAACACGACTGTCAAGCTCTCCTGAGCTACCTTTCGTCTACATACAAGAGTTCGTGCCTTAGCCTAGACTAAATTGCATGCATTTTTCCTGCATTGGTATAGCAGAAATATGACAAAATCAAATACAGTAGTGATTTTTGATTGAAAAAAATACCTCTAAGTTGTCGTTGCCATTGCATTTCCCTAAATAGTTCATCAGATCGTTCAAAAAAATCATTCACCTGTAGTGCAAAATTAAAAATTAAAAGGGAACTTCAAATACGATAAACTAAGTTTCCTACAAAACGGCTGTACTTAAGTTACATTCTATAGAAAGAATAAAATTTATAACAAGAAGTTAATAAATACATGGAGCTTAAGCAATAAAATGCTTATCGCAAAACTCAACAAAGAGCTCATAAATCTTACTACATAAGTCATTCCTTGTTCCAGCAATAAAAGTATTTGGAGTAGTTGGAGATTACGATAGGAGGAGACACAAACAATCTACATAGAAGCGCGGTTCTTGTAACATGAAATGGAATACACCCTTGTTCTACTGTTATAGCAGTATCATTACCCCTGAAGCAAATGAGCTAGCATGAAATTCCAATAAATACCTTGCTATTTTTCTCGTCACGCTCAGCATTACAATAAACATCCAATTTGCTTACTTCAGTCAAATATTCACAGATGGGTGGGACTGGGAAAACAATTTGCTCAAGACTCCGATCTTGCCTTACAATCTAAAGAAAAATGCTCAAGATAATAGTATCAATTCATAGCACTAATTCTAACAAAAGAATTCCACTAATGAAATTATGAATTGAAGAATTGAAATAGAATTGAGCAAAATGAACATTTGGTTAAAAAAACTTGTGGATCGATAAAAGAACAGTTGAATACACAAAAGAAGAAATCAATGAATGAACTAAAAATAATGGAGAAATGAAAAGGTTGGAAAACCAGCTACGATGGGAGGGGGTGATAATTTAAAAAAGGCTAAAATTTTCTCAAATACGATTTACAAGCAGAAAAACAAAGGGAAATTACTTCTATCTGAGCTGTCCTTCGAGAATAGTATTCCACAGCACGATCAATCTGGTGTTTACTTTCCGTCTCATGTCCTTCTTCGACCTTCAGAGCTGCAGCTAGCTCCTTATTGTGCTTTGACAACTACGATCGCATTAAAACAATTCTCTCCAAGAATACAATAAATCGTATGCTTTTCGCTATTAAATAAGCTATTCGCTAATAAGCTATTCGCAGGTAAAATTTGGCTGTTAGTAGGTTAGTAATTCTGCCTTGTTCCTGGCTGCACACTATAGGCACTGACAAAGGCAGCGTGTTAAAAAGTTGTTCCAAAAAATTGATTGATGATTACTGTATCTTCATAGAACTAGTAACAAACAGTTGTTTTTGTAGCTTTATTAGCAAGCAAGACTTAATTTTTTTGAGGAATGATGTTCTAAATAAAGTAAAAGAGGAAAAACATTCAAACGTTGCACTAAAATACACATCTAATTTCTAGACCAGAAGTCGGGAACATTAATTAATAAATGGCAAATTCAAAATGTTGCACAAATGATCCCAAACTAAAGAAATGTCATCACTATATAATGAAAGAGTGAAAAATAATGTGCAATTTGACAACATTGCGAAGAGATTCAACCATTGGACATATAAAAATTGGTAAATGCTTGATGGGGCAGAAAAACTCTGAATAATAGGCTAAGTAACAAACTAACCTGACATGCAATTATATAAGTTTTCTTCTTACTAGAGTCAAAAACCCTTTGTGATTAGGCAACAACTCGGAAGGATCAAAAAATTTGTAAATGCTGGATGGGATATAAAAACCTTGTACAGGCTTTTAATGTACCAACCTGATATGCGAGGATGTATATATTATGGCCAACATCTCTTGGAGAAACATCACTATCAGCAGCAGTATCTATATCTTCTTGCTTAAAAGCAGCTTTACAAACATCGACCTTGTAACAAAATTTAAAGGTAGTTTAATGTGCTATTCAGGGTACAATAAAAGAAATTTTCGCATGACTTGCAGAGAAAATCTGATTCTACACCCTAAACTACTAATACAATATCAGGCGGATATCTAGGCAGCTCAAAAGTTCGGAAGAAAATAGAAACAACAAAATTCACTTAATAATAAGTTTAAAATTAGATATACTCAGAATTCTGAAGATGCAATATTACGTATAGAAATTTTTATCTAGAAATACCAGTCTAGTAAAATCCTTACAAGAGTACATAAAAAAGAATAATGTGTGAAGCCATTTCAAATTCAGTAACTGGAGCATGCACCCTAAAAATGCTTACCAAGAGTGAGGGACTCATGTTGTACAGAATTTTTTCAGCATTTTCTCCATCATGCCGACTTTCCATTATGGCTAGCAGTAGCTTTGATGCATTATTCTGTGAAGAAAGCAACACAACGTAAACATTTAACAACGATGTAAAAACTGATATTAGCTAGAATGAGGCAACGAATAGAAAGTCTCAAATATGGAATGGCCATAAGGGCTGGTTTCCATATAATCGTAAAGAGTCGTAAAGCAGTCCTAAGCTGTCTTGGGCAGTCGTACAAGTTAAACATGTTCAACTTTTCAGCTAATCTTAAGGGTGTTTACAATTGCTAAAGACAGCTTAAGACTCCTTTAAGTCTCCTTACGATTATATAGAAACCAGCCCTAAGGAAAAGTTAATTCAAAGCAACAACTGATTTAGCCAAGTTCTAAAATTGTTGGATACGCTGCGATTTTCATGGTGCACATAGACTGGATGAAAACTTCTAAGTAGTGCATACAGTTTTGAAACAAACTACAAGAAATAATCCATTGTCAAAAAAAGGAACCGTAGCTATATAAACCGTAGTAATACTACTCACAAATGGGTTACTACAATTCTCGAAACAAACATCCAGAGTTTGTGCAGGATTTTGACATGCAAATTCAAAGATGTTTTATAGGCCATTCAAGAGCAGATACAAAAATTTTCAAGGCGGCGTCCAATAGGGTGATTAGTACATTCACAGCACACTCGTCAATACACAGGAAGCCCAAAATACCGAATGAGGCAATTCGTGGCATGGCACGAATTTACTTGCATTATTTTCTTCAAATTTCTTTTGGATATATCTTCTAATTATTTTTTGCATTATTTATAGCTGTGTATGAAGTAAATAGTAAATAATACCAAATTTCAAGGAGCACCATCAATTTTCAAGGAAAAATTCCCAATTTCAAGGAGTTTCCTTTGACAAGAAATTTATTCGCTTCGAGGGAAGCGCAATTTTCGAATAAATCGCAGAATAAAAATAACGAGATGTCTCAAAGCAACCAAATCTCTTATTCTCGTCATCTTTATTCCGTGACAAGAAATTTCAAATTCAAGCACATCTCAAGGAGTTCAACGACTTGCACGAACCCTTATACATGTCCCGGCGTGGATTCGAACTTCAGTGGAATGACGAGAAAATCAAGAATTACTCTACTGCATCATCGAAGCGTAACAGAACATTCCATGAAATCTAAGGCCATTTTTTTTGCTACATCCTTTCATAGAAACCACGACAATATCTACTCTGTTTCGGCATATTGCCTTCCACAGGGCCAAAAATTGAGGATATATAACAAGCTGTATAGTATTGACGAAAATTGAGAGTATATACTAAATTAGCGCTGCAGTTAATAATATATATTGATCGTACATGCCTTAAGTTCCATGACTAAATCCATTCTGTGTTTATTCAAGGGGCTGATGTCATTTAAAACCAGTGCTATGACGATATCAAGACCATTTGATTCATGGTTGACGATGGTATTCTGTAAAAACAATGTAATTTAATGTAATTCCAGTATAACTGCTGACTAATAAGCAAACAGAAGAAACAATGATGATATGCATTTCATTGTATCTCAGTGTTATGCACTGAATACTAAAAAAGGGTTTAAGTTGATAAATATATATGCTATTATACACACAATCCCTGCCAAAAGTCTTGGAACACTTGCACTATTATTGTTGCCCATTTAGTACTATCCCCCTCTCCCCCTCAAATAAATATTGTTATATATAGAAAGAGTGGCTATGCTTGCAGACACTTCTCTGACAAATAAACACTTAATTCATAATTGTTTTCAGGGGGAGGGGCTTCATTCGTTCGATGTGAATAAACAAATCGCTTTATCAGAAATAATGCATAAATTAATTGGTGTTGCAAGGACTTTGGCAGAGATTGTATAGTATGGCAGAGCATGATATCCAATCGATGGAAGATAATGTGATTTAGCAAGGCATGGTAACTTGTAATCGAGTAATGTTAACCTACCTGATTTTCATGACATGGTCCTTGACAATACTCGGTGAGGGTACAAAGACACTGGTTGATCAACGAAACATTATGCTCGTTTATATAAAGGCCTAGCAACCCAAGACCACCAGTTGTGCTACCACATATGCAGTCAAGGAAGGAAAGCGTCTCAGATACGAGATTGTAATTAGTTTTATTGTCTTGTTTACGGAGAAAAGCCTGCAATAAACGAGAATTGGAATGGTGAATACGCTTTCTGGTACAACGTATGCTACGTGAAAAGAATGACTGATGTATCTTTGCTTTGCACAGCCCACTTATAGCAACGAAACTATAAGCTCCTCCAAAGAGTTTGCTCGAAAACTAGGATAAATAGTGAAGATATGACAAAAGTAAGTAGTTATGAAAATGCACTTAAATATATATGACGTAGATTGGACAAACCATTTCTAGACCTAGATGTATCAAACTGAGCTTGAGAATGCAGCCCTACCTAGGATACGTCTCTAAACAGTTTTAGCTGTTAAGTGATGTTGTAGAAGATAAATCACAAGTTTCAAGTGGTACAATTATTCATATTGTTGCATGTTTCATAATAATCCCTCAAATGCACAAGAATGGATACTGTCAAAACGAGATCATTATTAATTACTATTTCAGACCCAAAATGTGAATAAGTAGGTTGTTATTCAATACCTGTAATTCTGCATTGTGATTCTCACAAAGAAGCTGCAAAAATCTTAGGATTGGCAGCATACAAAACATATCTGAACCAAGAAGCTTTCCTGTTGATGCACCTTTAGCGGCAGCATCACCAAATGTGCTTTGTTTATCAGGACTTTCAACTTCTCTACCTTTCCTTACAGCTAAGTATGCTTTATTAGTCTGTGTGGCTGCTTCGCTTAATTGTTCTTTCATCTCGTCCGTTAGTGCAACCATTACTCCTAGAAATGGAACATTCCGACTAATTCTTTCCAATTGGCCTAGCAATAGCTGAGATAGTCTGCATTCGTGAAAGTAATGTCAGTTAATTAATGAAAAAACGGAATAGAAAAAAACAACTATCTTCTTCAATGTTTTGCGCTATCGCTCGCTACAATAAATCGCTGGTTTAATAGAGGGTTTATAATCTAAATAGCAAAATAAAAACCTGTTGACTACCAACAACTTAAAGTACATTCTACAGTTGGGCAGTTAGTTTATTAACTCTTCTCTACATACAGGTTGTAGATTTTCATTACTTCCTGTGCTAATTTTCTAAAGGAGGTAAAAGCACAATGCCACCGCTAAGAAAGGCGAAATAATGCAAAATTCAATACCACAGTCTATCCTGTAATATTACCAACCTAGAACTTGATGCTTGAGCATCTCATCTTTGCGTTGCATTATCGGACTTTCGTGTCGATTGCTTTGGTCTTTCACACCGGAATCTTTATCCTCATCTCTTTTCCTGTTCTGTATCTCTGGAGTAATAAGAGTCAAATTGCTTTTGATATCCTCCTGCGCATCGGTCATCTGTTCATGGATACAGTGAAAGAATGTCTCGGTTTTCGATGACAAGAAACGTCGGTGAAATGATTTCTAAACAGAAATAATACAATGAATTTAAGTCTAAAAAATAAGCTTTATTTCAAGAAGCTGGAAATTTATAAATACTTCTGAGCAAGATCCCTATGCATAAGCAATTTATTAAATACCCAATGATATGAGAAGATCAAACATTTTCCAAATAATTTTACAACGCAAGAGTAATTTCCAAGAACAAATGGTATGTTGCAGCTTTATAAAACACGAAGGTCCCCTCGCATATACCAAGATGGTACAGAAGAACAGGCAATTTCAAAAATTTTTTAAAGTGTGTTTAGTACGTAAAAGTAAGTAAAAGTATTAAGTAAAAAATATTAATCAGCAAAAAATAAAAGGCTGATTGCAACTAGAAAAATAATGTCATTACCTGAACAGCACTATTACCACCTTCAAGCAGGGCAATTGCTAGATGAAGACATTCAAGAAATACTACGTGGCTTGGTTCGCTGATGATAAGATCAATGACGAGGTCTGTGGCACCGTTCTCATCCAACATGCATTGAAGTTCCGGTAAAGAGAGTCCAGATCTTAACTGGTTTGACCCTGTCCCTGGATCCGATGAATAGCTCACTTTCGTGTTTGCATTTGAGCTAGTCATAAAACCATCGAGCTTGTCTATTACATTGAAATCAGCAGAGCCAAAATAACGTGTTAGAAGAACTGTGCGAAGTTTGTTACCCTAAAAATAGAAGAATAAAGGAAAATTTCCTAAAGACCAATAGAGTTGCCTCATTCACAAATAATGAGATATTTTAAGTATTACCAAACAATAACAATAACAGCCAAGAAAAATCCCAAGATACAGCATGGCTACTAAAGAAAATTGAAAAAGCACTAACAAAGCAAGCAACCTGTGGCTCTAAAGTTCTAATACCTATTCTGAGAAGCATTTAATTAGATTGAAAAAAGAAAGAAAGAAGCAATATTTCCTAGATTTCAAATTCTAAACTATCAACCAGGTGCAAAACTACCTGTTGAATCTGAAGCAAAGCTAATTGGGAAGACTGTTAAAAATTACCTTTTCTTCGCAATTTGCATCAAGTTCAAGAGTTTGCTGAAGCACTCTGAGAATCTTCAAGCAGAGACATTCGTTTTCTTTCGTAAGTGCTTTGCTATGCTGTATCATTCTGTAATAGAAAAAACTCGATCTTTATAAGCAAATAAGGTGAACTGAACTGATAAGATAGCAGTGGTGTTTGTAATAATGTTTGAGACAAAGACGAAAGAGACAGTAAAGGTAGTGAAGCTGACTGAGAAGATATGAACGACAAAAATGCTGCGAAGAAGGAGGGGACAGGTAAAGATAGCAAAAAGATAAAGATGACAGAAACGGAGAAGGTGTCGCTAATGATAATAAATGATGAATACTTATTGATGACGACAATTACAAGTTTGTGATAATTACCACTACCAATGAGACAGACGTCAAGGACAACAAAAAATGGTCAGGTGAATAGAGAACAGAAGGTACCTTGCAATAAAGCGACCATTCGCAGCCAATTTTCGATTCGCAGAAGTTGGCGGGAAGAGCAAATGCGCTCTATAAATGACATCTACTAGAACTGATAACTCTGCTTCAACAAGAGGTCGAAGTTGGTCTTCTAGCAAAGCAACGATGTCCTAGTAAAAAAAAGACAAGTCATCATATCTGAATCCAACTTAATTATAAATGAATGCAATAAAAGAGGAAGAACTTAATGGGTTCATGCAGCAAATACTATACCCAATGTTGCAATCTTTTCACAACATGGTGGTTCAAATTTTTTCATTTTCATTTAATAGTATTTACACAAAAGCAATAATTTCCCAGCTACAATACTCAGTTCAACAATTAAAATAAAATACAAATAAAATATAAAGAGATTCTTTAATCCTTAGAAACCATTTTCGCTGACCTTCTTGAGAGTTGTGTTTCTACTCAGTAGATATGTTTCAAGTTGCTTTTTGAAACGATCTAATGTTGGTAGCTCACGAATTTTAGAAGGGGGAGTATTAAATACATTGATTGCTGTAAAACTGAATCATTACTTAGCAAATTTTTTCCAGTACTTGGGGATCTGAACATCTATACATTGCCTCTCTTAAAATCCGAAGCCTCTTAACTCATACACACACTAGCGCACTCTTAACCATCAACATCTAATGACACAAACCCTTCCTTGATAAATCATGCAACTTCAGCTAATGATGACACAAGGAGGAAGAATCAATTAAAAGAACAAGAGGGATTGCCAAACAATGGTCGCTAAAGGAATCTAAAGAACACCGAATACCCCAGAAACAGCCATTAGGAGGGGTGTATTTCCAAATGTGAATACACATGGCATGCCCCGAAACATCAACTAGTTCGCTCAAACCAAACCCTTACCTGCAAGCCTTCTATAATATTTCTGTAATCCTTTGACACTGTCACAGCCATCGAGTCTCTTCTGTGTCGATGGCTCATCCAATGTCTTGTGTGCTTCAAAATCAATTTTGACCGGTTGATGATAGCATTTATCTCTGTTTCTAAATCATCTGGAATCCCAATGCCTCGCGTTTTTGCTGCAATGAAATCTTACAATGAAGATTAAAGGAATACAAGAGACAGCAAGAAGAATATAGTAATATCAAATAAGACGTAATGGAAGAAACTGTGTGACAAAAAGACGACATATACTGGAGCATCATATGAGTAAAGTATGATACTATGACATGACAATGAGGGTGTAACATTAGAATTCTATTTCGAATCTACGACAAGATAATAATAGCTGCAAAGAATTTGACTAACTGCGGAAGACACTTTGAGTTGAGTTTCTAACAATCAAATAATGCTTACAATTTCTGAGTTGTAAAATTACTTACCAATACCAGTTAACGTTTTAATACAACCCTCTATTTGAAACTGCTGCTTCCCAGATATCCAATGCGATTGAGACAGACGATATAGTCCAGATAAAAGTCTTACAAAGATTGGCTGACGAGCCTAAAAATTATAAAAATGAGAAAATCATATAAAATATATCAATAATCCAAATGATATTGACATAAAAGAATAAAATTTGACAAAACGTTCTTATAAAAGCCTCAAAACTTTTAAATTAGTTAGCAACTTGACATCAGATTTCAAGGAAAAGAAAAAATAAGTCAAGAAATATAAGGAATGAGAGTAATATAGAGCAGCAAAATCTATGTAATAACAAAAAAGGTGTTGCTATAGTTAAAAACCTTGCTTTGGGGAAATTTGACTGCAGCTATAGATCGTGCAAAAATTCTGTTCCAGGCCTAGCTTTCATATAACATTAAATTCTTTTAGTTTTAATAAGTCTTATCTATTTTGTATAGTTGGCTTTAATTAGCATACTGCTAGAAGACATAGCCAACTTTAAATAAAGTATTTATTATTATATTATTATTATTACTATTATATATTTCCAGCCGTCGTATGCACTTTTGGCAATACACCACTACAGATCAAAGCACGAAAGAAACAACAGTTCTGGGAGAATGGGATATTGAATTTATGACAAACCTTGATTGTAGTGCTTGTTTCTGAAAATGGTGAGTTAAAAAAGTTTGACAAAATGCTCGGCACTGCTCCAGTGACGAACTTCTCAAGCAAAACATCAGCATGTTGCCTGTTGTGAGTTGTGTTTGCAACCTATAAAAAAAATAAGTTTTAGCAGGGCAAGGGGACTTTAATTTTAGAAAAACTAGCGCACGCACTTATTCCATAGCACAATCAGCACTGTACTACGCTATGAAACTACAGTAGCACTTTCTCCTATACTGATTCATTCAGTGGAATAAAGGAGCATAGTGGAACTGGTTCAATCCTCTGAAATAAAATTCTTCAGTTTGAAAATCTCTAGCTGTCTCTAAGTTTGGCAGGTACCGGGGCGGAAGCAAATCATTGAAAGCAGAAAAATTTTTATGCCCCATTAAAATATATCTCATAAATTCCGTAGCCCCAAAACGATATGGAAAAATATTTCATGCCCTAATTTATCAGCCCCGCGGGTGCATCTGAGAAAGGGATATAAAAATCACTACAACTCAAGGACCAGGATTTATTTTTCAATTTCATATA
>WIPJ01001849.1:1482190-1520148 GCA_018155075.1 Cassiopea andromeda
TATATATATATATATATATATATATATATATATATATATATATTAGCGGCAGGGCTGAGGTGGTAAAGCTGCTGCCAGCTATTTTTCTTGCTACCCTATTTTGTAGTTTCTGCAAGCGGTCTTTCTCTGTTGAACTACAGCAACCCCAAACAGAGCAACAATAACGAAAATAGGGTTCCACAATGCTTTTATATAAGTCATTTAAGCAATTCCTCGGAATGAAGTTTTTAGTCTATTTTAGGAATCCGATTGCTCTCGCAACTTTTGACGAGACACATTTAATATGTTCCCTCCATACCATATTTTGGTCAATTTGTACTCCAAGGTATTTTATTTTGTCAACTACCATAAGATTTTCATCCTTGACTTTAATGTAAAGCTTTTCATAGGAGTTTATGAGAGCTCTCTGCTAATACTTGAAACAAATACATAAAGATACTATGTAGTGTCCAGTATCAATTCCCTTTTACCAATTATCTACGTTAACAAGTCGACAGGAAGTTGTGGAAAAGAGTTCTCTAAAGCCAGATTGGATCTTGTATAGAAGGGAGTTACTATTTAGATATTTCTCGTCCTTTTTCTTATATTTGAAATTGGCGTGACCCTTGCAGTTTTCCAACTATTCGGAAAATTTGCAGTTCCCAAGGATTTATTGAATATTAAAACTAAAGAGTGTTCTAAATGGTAATGCAAGTTTCAGAAATTAGCTAGAAATGCCGTCAATTCCGTAGCCTTTTGAAGTCTTGACCTTATTGACGGTTTCTCCTACATCCCGAGCCAGAAGCGGACTAAATTTGAATCTAGAACTTATTGGATATAAATGATACTCGCCTAACAGAAGCGGGTTAGGAGAATCTTCAATCTCCTCTGCTAGAGTTGCCACAATGGGACAAAAGTACTGATTCATGGCATCAGAAATGGCCTTCTTATTGCTAATTACATTCCCTTCCTGTTTCAAGTGATCAATATTAGTAGTTTTAGATCTTGTATGCATTAATTGATTTAGGGCTTTCCAAATTTCTTGTGTATTGCCTTCAGAGCTCTTAATTCTTTCCGTAAAATACTTCTGCTTTAAGATAATATTCATTCTAATGACTTGGTTCCTCATATGTTTATAGGACGACAATAGAAGAGGGGACCCAGTTCTTATAGCTTTTTTCTTGAGCTTGTCTCTGCTCCTAATCATCCTTTTATGGTCAGCGTTAACCCAGGGACAATACTTCTCGGAAACACGAATTGTTTTCATTGGAGCATGCTTTTCGATGATGCTAGAAAACGCATTGGACTATTCCTGCGCAACCAAATCTATTTCGGTGCAGCATATGCTAGCAACATCTGCCAGAAAGGCTTCTTTATTGAAATTTTTCATTGAGCGAGCTTGGATTACTTTATGATTCTTTTCCTGAGCCTCACGGAGCTTCCTTACGCAGAACACCATAAAGTGGTCGTTCATGGAAGTCTCAAAAATGCCTGATTGCATGTTATTCATCGCTGTTGTGGCGATATGATCTATAGTAGCTGAGCTACTGAGCTACATTGTTGGCTTATTGATTAACTGTTTAAAACTAAACAACTCATGTATGTTGCACATATGTTTAGTGTTATTCTTATCGAATGATTATTTTGCTGTGAAAGATCACAGTGTATATCACCAAGGAGTAGTATTTCCTTGTCCTCTCTGTCAAGGAAATTAAGAATTCGCTCAAGTCTATCAAAAGGGGCAAGAGGATCATTAGGAGGTCGATATCAAGCTACAACGAGAAAGTGCCTGCATTTTGGTGGCTTGATTTCAATACAAATTAACTCAAGACTGTTTTCAGGTAGATCATACCGTCGAGTATATATGACAGAGTCTCTTATGTAAACGGAAACACAACCACCTCTGCAAGTCCTCTCTCTTTGTTTATGTTCATAACCCGGAATAATAGTCAGTTTTCTAGGATATTCGGGGTCCAGTTTAGTCTCATTTACAGCCATAACATGGACCCCGAGATCCTCAAGAAGTAGCTGAATCTCTTCAATGTGACATCGAAGGCCGTTAATGTTAAGAGAAGCAATCAGCATTCTTTTTTTAATATCTAGATGCTGACGATACCCACCTCTCAAGCAAACTTTAGGTCTTCTTGTAGAAGCCCCTTCAAACATGCCGTAATTTGCTCAATAAGTTTTGTGCAAGTCTGCTTTTACCATACTGACTAAGGTGAAGTCCTCTTCGCCCAAGATGGTCGCCCATTATGTTACTGTTGTTTATGATGTCCAGCTTCATTAAAGTAATTTAAAAAGCCTAAGGCTTCTTCTTCTAAGAAATTTAGTGGTTGTTGTCTACCATATTCATAAATGCAAGATTAAGCATGAAAGCTACACAGTAGTGAAATTATGAAAGCTTATATCACTATCAAAAACTTGTTTTGGTTTCATACCCCCGAAAAAATCTTTTGAAAACTTTTGAAGCCCTAACAATAATCCTCAGAAAATTTTGATACTACTGCAAGTTTGCTTCCGCCCTTGTACCTGCCAAACTTAATGACCGCACCCTTAGCAACTACTACATATCACGATTTGTAATGCTTTCTGCCAACAGCAATAATGAAAGATAAAAAATGCTAGGCACATGCGACAAGAATGCGGACATAAAAATGAAAAGGAAACGATGCTGTGCTTTGTGATGCGAAGTCTTTATGGAGGCATAAAATTGCTATTTATGCTTAGATGTAAGAGCATATTGCTGAGTCATGATGTTAGGTGCCGCATTTGATTGACCCATTTATTGACAGTAATTAGTTGCCTTCATTAACAGACAACCGTACATTTGACTAAAGCTTGTACAAAGGCCAAAGGCCAATATAATAAATAGCATTATTAACAATATTTCTGCCAAAGCCCAACGGTCAATGTATTAAATATGATAATTATCAAAAAGGTTTCTGCCAAAGGTCATAGGCTAATGTAGAAAATAGCATTCTTGACAACAATGCAATATTGCTATTTCAATGCAAAAAGCAAGGAAGTATGAACATAAATCACATATCGACAGTGGGGAAAATCAGCCAGAAAAGAGAGCTTACTACAAAATAAGGTTCCACATGAACGAAAGATTGAAAAGGCCAAAATACCAAACACATTACATCACTATGGTTTTTCAATTTCAAGCCAAATTCCACTTACTTTTGCCATGTCCACCATAAACTCTTCAAACAGCGTCCAGATATGTGTACTGTTATAGATTTCTTTCATTTCAACTTCAGTATCAACATAACAGTGGTTCAAGAAGTCAATGTATGCAGATTTAACCTGCAAAAGTACCAACATTGAGCAATTGCGAAGAGTATAGAAGACCAGATCAAAACAATATCAATGACTTGATAAAAGAGCGAAAGATAATTCTCTGCCATACATATTTAACCAACAGAGAAAAATACTGAGGCTCTTCAAAACAAAGCATGCTATCCACATTCCAAAGAATTTCTTTGTATAGACAAAAAAGTTTTCTACCTGAGAAAGTCAGAACTGAGTTTATGTTCAGGTGGCCTTATGCTAAACATTAAAAACAAATCTTTCCAAGGAATTACTTTCTGAAATAATCTTGGGCACTACGCCAAATAACTAGAACCTGAACACAGCAACATCAGGGGTGGAAATAAGGAAAATTTGTAGTGTCGGATATTTTTGGAATTGAGGTTTGGGGGAATGCTGAGGGCTGAGCGGGGTGCAGAGGGAGAGCCCCGAAATTTTTCAGAAATACAGCTTCTGCAATAAAAAATAAGTGCAATTCGGCAAAACCCCTTTTTTGGGGGGTTCCTCAGGGTGTCAGAGAAGCTAATTTTTTGAAATTCTTGTGATGAGTCAAAACAAGCGTGACGGTGCCGACATCGACGCTCAACAGGTGAGAATCCCTAAAATTTCATTGTTGGGCAAATTAACTCAAGAATGTTGTGCAGCCATGAGTAGACTGATTCCTCATTTTGCCAATTCATCGAAGGGGGATCGTCGGACATTTTCACAATTTGTCTAGTGCTGTGTTACAGCCGGTCTGAGCATTTTGGTTGGATATTTTCGATGTCCGACAGCTATTTCCACCTCTGTAACATAGGAATTCTAGGGCCTAGGAATGATAGGTCACTCTAAAACACAATTTCAGTCATCAATAAAAGAAACATAATGACTACATTACATAAAAGTACCTACTTCTGGTACACAATCTGGATGGGTGACAATTCGAACTATGTCATCAAGGGGCAGCAAACTGTGACATTTAATTTCAGTATACACATTCTTTCCTTCTGTGCAACAAGCTAACAGGGTAACAAGATTAATATGATAGTTTAGCTGACTGTCTGGATCCATTCTCTCACTCTCCGATTGCATCATTTCCAAGAAGGAAGCGAAGGAAGAATGATCGTTGTAGAATACTAAGACATCTTCACCAACACTTGCAAGCTTTATGGAAAGATAGTAAGAAACATGCTAGTTCAAAGTCTAGCAAGTAATAAACTAAGCTGCTCTGAAGAAACTCCATCAACAAACATTAAGCATTCTATCAAGTATATACTATCAATATATAAATTGCTGCAATGTCGTAATTGCCAGAAATAAGCTGGCATGTTGTCATAAAGCAAGCAAATCTTGCAATAAAGTCGAATACATTCAAGACTCTCTTAAAAGTGATCCATCAATCTTCTGTGATGTAGTGCTACACATCTCTTCAAAGAACATCTTACTCATAAGATATGATCTGCTATCAAGAAAATATTTGAATAAAATTGAACAAAAAATGTATTAAGTACCTCTGCCATTATAATATCTTGAGTTTTCCTTATGAGCTGGTTCTCCGCCTTTAGCAAAGTTTGCAGTAGCTGCAGATACCGCACGTGTTTCCCTCGAGACTCAATCGCATGAACTATTTGCTGTATTAAAGAATCAGATGCATCGTTGCACAATGCGATGTTATCCATGTAAATGTAACGAATCGTCTCCGCTTCAAGCAGCTAAGGGAAATAGAAGTAGACTTATATGCACGTAGTGGCAACCATAGGGATGACTTACTTGGAACTATAATGATATGCAAACACTAGTGGTATAGTACAACTGGTATGAGAAAAGGTGCTCTTTGAGTACCAAATGGACAACTATGTATCTTACACAAAAAAGTAGGAATTTCTATTTTTATTGTGAACAAAAAAGATATATAAGTAGGAAAGAATTTATAGCAAAACATAGCTACTAAATAACTAAAAAGAACATACTATTTTGGGAGGATATTCTATTAACATCACAAATGACAAATAAGACAAACAGCGAAGCAATGCTTTGCACAGTGCTTCAATTCAACTTACACCCAAACCAGAAGATAGGAACTTGTCAACATATTTCTGCATTAGCGATTGGTTTTGAGGATTGCGATAACAAAAGTTCTGAAGAAACTTGTGAGCCAGTTCCATTATTTCTCTCATCCTTACATCGGACTAGAAAGAAAACAAAACTGTTGCATGATTTTGAATATATGAATTTGATTTCTTAGATTTCTAGGTTCACGTGAAAGAAATTAGTTTATACTATGTAAGGAAAAAGATTCGTGCTCTGACGAGCATATAATTTAAGAGCTTTTTCAGGAGTTTTTAAAGATCAAAAGCTAATATTTAAGGAGTATTTATAGTGAATTTCTTAGACAAAAAGCAAGCCATTTCCTACATATATCTGCCATTGAAGGCCTCTCCATAAAGAATTGATTAGAGATAAAGAATTTTTAAGGAGGTATCTTCTAAAATGCACGAAGTTATGGAGGTTTAAGCACCCTTAAAAACTTTAGATAAAGCAGTAGCATGAGCCTTTCGGATAAGACTCTTGGTCGTGCAAACGCAAGCTTACGTGAGTTGAATCCAGATTGACTCAGTAACTCAGTTTAAAGAGGTGAGTGGAATCTAAGCTGACTCTCAAAAATTTGCTGTAACAGCAAGATGGATTCGAACCGTAATAAAAGTTCTACTGAGCGTGCGACTAAGAAAGAAAGCACTCTATTTGAAAAACACAAATGTCGAAATCATGATAGAGATAATAAACTAATGGTATCCTTTAGTCAAATGATGCAGCTAGAATAGTGGAGTATAGGCACACGAAACATTCAACAAGTGGGCAGGAAAACCCAGCAACTAACAGCATAGAAAAGACACAGTTAGGAACAAGCACGCTTGAATGCTTGATATTACTTCTAAATTTTTCATCCACTACAATTTACAATTCAATATAACGAGAACTCAACATGGCCAAACCTAGCCTTTGCTAAATCACTACAGTTCCTTGTAGCGAAAACAAGCTTCTAGTGTGTGGAATCTTCAGCTCTAGTTTGATAGAATCAAAGAGTACCAAAATTCATTGACTCCACATAATTGGTACAGCCATTTTCACAGCAAAATGAAAGAATGGAAGACAAAAAGAAATAGCCCTCTCTTTATCACTAAAACACAAATGGCAACTTGGAAAAGAACTAAATAAAACCTTTTATACGTAAAAAAACGATCATACTCAAAGCTCTTGTAGTCTACAATGCGCACGTTCCTAAGTCGAACAAAATTATGAGTATTTTACCTTCTCGTATGGTATTTGAAGCAGATCCAGTACAACAGTGTAAGCTCCCATGTTCTTTAACAACCGCTGCTCGTGTTTTCTGTTCTGGTTCTTGTCTTTAGTTAAGCAAAGGTCACAAAATCGTTGAAGAATCTAAAATTTGAAAGAATGTAAGATAAAAAAACTACTGCATGTGTGCATTGGCTATAAAAACATTGATCTAAAGGCAAATATTTTTCTTACTTGAGACACAGACGTATAATTTTTGCTAGAAACGGCCTCCAGCAGGGTTGAATCCAATTCTCCCTCCAGGGAATCGCTCAAATGCCGAGTTTTTATCTGAGAAAGTAATAAAAATATCAGAAGTGCAAGGCAAACGTAAAGTGATCTTGTTCACGGACTGCAAAAGTGCATCAAGAATTACATAGTGCATAAGGGCTAGCATGAGTTTTTCCTTCCTCTTTTTGGAAAATCAACAAAACTTTCTGTAACATAGTACAGGCATCGTTGACAAAGAGCATTGATAGAAAAAAACACAGAACGATACTCTCTGGCACGGAATAGTAGGGGGACCTCCAATTGCAGATTTTGAAAATTTCACCACCCATTTTCATTTATTAAACACTTCCCAACTAAAAAATGTTGAAAAATCCAACCCCGAGTGCTACCAATTTCAAGATATCAAAGTTTTAAAAAGGATATGTAAGTAAAACATATTGACTGTGTGAACGTAAACCAATATTAACAACTAAGCATATCACAACAAACTGCTTACCTTATACAATGCTAACAACTAATTTTAAGAATCTTGAAATGTTTGGGTCCCCATAATGTCTATTAAACATCAAATCCCCCAGTATAAACACCCCCAAATTATGCATTTTAAGCAAATATACTAACCCTCCTCCTTATTGAATCCCACCTCTATTTGATGCCCAAGAGTAAGCGAACAATTACTACGAGAAAATGGCCTAAAAACTCAAAGAGACGCTCACCAAAGGAGAATCCATACTGTCAACCGTGCTTGCATCATCCTACGAAGTAGCACAGCAAAAATTATAAGAACTTTAAGGCCAGAAAGGCGACAGAGATAATTTTAATATGCACTGAACTGGGTCTGAAAATTTTCTACGTAACCCCCCTGATCCTAAAATTTACTATTAGGTTGTATTTGCAAAAGTTGCTTTAACCAAAATAGCTACGCAATTATCAAGACCTTTTATGAGGTGCTTGCCATATACTTCGTAATTAGAATGGGTAGGGATGATCAGAACTATCTAAAGCAACATAGTGTGAAATTAATTCCTAAGTAATTTTGCAATATACAACCACCAACTTAATTTTGGTCATTAGAAAATCCCAGTATTTCTGCAATGATGAAAAGATGGTATGCTGCTCTAAAGCAAGTTTGAAAGCTTCACAATAAAATCTAGGATAAGCATAAACCTAAAGTAACCAAGAATTTTACGAAATCATTCAAGCACTCTTTGGTATGCATCAGTATCCCATGCCAAAAGCAGGAGATACGCAACGAAAAATTATAACCCTTAGCTATACCCTAGCCAGTGATTTTTTTAGAGAAAAATTTAGAACTGCACATAAAATCCATTGATGCTGCGTTGAAGAATTAAATTCTGGTTGCAGATACGATTGAACTCCCTGCTTTTAGCAAAAATGAGTAGATAAATTTTAATACCTGTAACAACTCAGTTTCTGGTTGTGTTTCGCCTATCATTCATACCTAAATCTACCATTTTTACTGCTATTTACTTTCTTGCACGATTGGGTCAATAAATAGCAAACTTTTGAACAGCACAATTTTTTCGTTAGAACTAGACAAATTCTTTTAGAACTGCAGAATTTGTGTGGAACTGCACGTTGAAAAAACCTGATCCTAGCTCACCGGCTCCTTGATGTGGAAATATTTGCCTTCAATCAGAAATTTCGATAAAACCTGGCAACTAATTAAAGATAGCAAAAGTAACTAATGGGCAATACAACAACGAAATAGGAAATGACGGAAAAGCTGAAAATATGATAGAAAATACTTACTTGTGCTGATGTCACTGATTCACGAACCTCCAACTTCCCATGGCTTTCTATTCTAGTATCAGGTTTGTCTTCAAGCGCTGTCATCTTGCTTTTCCTTTTTTTCAGCCCTGGGGGTTGAGCTGAGACTGTCGACGCCCCCTTACCTTTGTAGACCCAGAGCTCTGACTTTTCAACAAGCAAACGAAGCTCATCGAGGTCGGATTTTATTTGCTTATAGTTCTCTACGTCTTCACTGGAAACCAATAGCTGCACCTATCAGGCAAATTTGCTCTAATTAGTTGGCAATCAAGTGTTCTTTCACATATATTCAAGAGATGCTAGCACATTCAAAATCATTTCTTTAGTTAATGCAAATCAAAGTGACAATGAAAGAAGCCCCTAAAACCATCACATCAAAGGGATACTCTTAAGTACCTAATTTCCAGGGTGTTGGAATAATCAGGGAGGGGCTGGATATATTAGAAGATATTAACAAATGATGGCGGGTCAGAGTAAGCGGGGAGGGTAGAAAAATGCCTTTAAATCCAAGAGAATACTGCTACGAAGCATTCTATGTTCATAAATCAGGCCTTCCTTGTCATAAGAATGTAAGTAGCACAATAAATTGCTAACAGACTAGATTTTTCAAAGTGGCTGTAACACGTTTTGAAAAGCTTTTGTGCAAAATCTATTAAACGGGGGAGGGGGGTTGGATAAACTTTCAAACATTAACTAGAGGGGGACGGCAATTTGGTACTTAAGAGTAGTATGCAGAGAACAACGATTGATAGTGCAACCAGAAACATAGAAAACAACATGCGACCAATGAGTTAACAAGGAAAAGGGGGCCAAATAAATTATGTGAAAACCCAAGAATTTTTTTCTTAGGAATGCCGAAATAAAAACATTAAAAGGCTACTAACTTGTTTAAATGCTTGCAGCACTTCCTGCCGCTGTCCAAAATGTCTTAGCAGTAATTGCAAAGAGCCAGTAACAAGTGGAGTGTACTCATGCATAGAGAGGTGAATCAAAACACGCAAAAACATCCTGCCTCCACAACCATCCAGATCCAGGTCTATGCTTCCTTCACTGCACAAAAAAAGATTCTTACTTAAGGTGAACAATGTAAAGCTACAGGCGAATTCACTACTATTTTAATGTCCAAGGAGATAAATCAATTTACAGAGAATGAATGATTTGCCCTATGAAATGGTCCTATGCAAGCTACTACCGTAATGCTAGCTACGTACTATCAAGCGTCCAGGTGCTTATAAAATTGTTGAGCCGCAACGGTGGACGTTTATACGAGGGGGCGCTTATACGAAGGGGGCGCTTCTTTATTCAAATGGGTCTCAGGGAAATTTAAATAAAAATGGCAGAAAATAAATAGCGAAAAACGAAAAACTTAAAGGCCGAAGCTGTTCGCAAAAGTAAACATTCGGTCTGGTTGTTTTAGCCAAGTACACAGCAGTGACAAATGAAATTAAACTTGCACAAGTTTTGGCGCAAAAACTTGAAGAAAAGGCAAAATTATTGACAACGAGGTGTTGTATCTCTGTTGATCTACCTTCTCTTAATCCATAATTAAACGCCAGAAGAAATGTCAATGAGCCCTGCTTTTACGACAGAGGAATATTTTCTAGGGGGCGCTTATTCATTATTTTTCTGAATAGGGTGGGCGCCTAATCGAGGGGACACTTAATCGAGGGGGCACTTAATCACGGCATTACGGTAGTCACATAATTGAAATGCAAAGCTCACAATAATCAATCTAATTACTGAGGAAAGCGATCTTTTTAATAACAAAATGTGGAATGCTGTTATATCAACTATTAACTACACAATTACGCAGTTACATCTCTATACAAGTAGCAACCTAACCGGATCTCATATACAGTATTGCCACCACTAGTATTTCAGGAAAAAGTTCCCAAATTTTCCATGATATTTACAGTTAAATTTGACTCATTTTTCGCTGATTTTCCCTGATATTCTTACAAGCCTCCATTAGGATTTTATTACTTCCCTGGACAGAAATGGGGTTGGGAGAGACTTGATCCTATTTGCGACCATTCAAATTTTGGTTTCACAAAATACAAAACTATGCTTCATAACGACTGCATAGAAAAATTTTGCAAAATTGCAAAATTTGGTGATTGCCAGACTTAACTGGATGTGTGATTGCGTATGGAGAAAGTTATTGCTCTGAAATAACACTACAAAGCTAAAAACTTCTCTGATTTTCGCTAATATTTTGAAAAATCTTTTTATTTCTCTAATTTTTCCTGATTGAGCATAAAATTCTTAGATTTTCCCCTGAATTCCTTGATTTGGTGGCAACCCTGATATAGCTGTAATAGTTGAAACATTCTGACTCAGAAAGAGAAAATTTTCCACGATAGTCAATACAACAAAGAAAAACGAAAATTGGAAAATCAAATTCAACGTGAAACAAGAAAGAACAAGAAAAAATTTTATGCCTCACATGGTCTCAAACATCTTCTCCGCCTCAGTGCTGATGTGATCTAAATCAACTCCTTGAAATAAAAGTGCATAGCATAATCAAATAAAAAAATTTGATTTAGTATAGTCAGCATTCCGTAAATTGGCTTTCAGAAAACAGTCAGCACTCTGTAAATTGGCGGAACAATGTACAGTACTGCGATTCAGCAAACTGCTATTCTAACTATACATCTCATTCACAACTGAGATTGGAAAAGCCCTCCAAAAACACGGGCCGATCAGTGCACAAATATAGAGCAATCGCACAGCCATCTAGCATCTTCCCACCATATTATGACACAGAAAACAATCAGGAAGTCCTACGTTTCCTAGGCTATCAAGCAAGCTACACAATCCTAGACTATCAGGTCCCGTTACGCAAGGATGCAAAGAGGAGTGACACATGAAAACGTGCAAAGTCTTAGTGTTTGTCAAAGAAAATTGGAATACGAATTCTATACAATACGTCTATCAAAACACATTGCAGAGAATCCCCTAACAATAAAATTTTGTGTGCTATATCAGAGAATCATCTAATAAAGAAAAACTATCAAAACTGAAAGGCAAATACTCTCAAATATCATACAAACCTCCATTATCACTACTGCCAGGTTGGGCACCGTTTTCATGAAAATCTTGCTTAAAGATGGACAGCAATGAAGAAATACGGAAATCGAGTCGTATATTCATAATGTACTCTAAAATTTCAATAATCTTCAATTTTGTGTTCATGACAACCAGGTCTATTTGACTGCCAGATTTCTGTTGCTGTGCATTTGAAATGGATGGTGTTTCTAAAACAAATAATTGAAGAACAAAGCATAATATATTATATACTAAAAAAATACGTAAAAATGAGAATATGCAGGCATTTTTAGGTAGAGACATCCGTTCTATCCTTGGCAAATTTGAAAGGATGTGACCTTTTACAAATTCTCCATACCATCTATCATTGCCTCCTGCTGTACAGTATAATTCGTTGCGTTCGGTACCAGAATAGCGCGTAATAAATGTTCAATGGTTTTCAGCCGACATTGTACCAAAGAATTATAAGAAGCAACATTCAGTTTGAAGCAAAACATTACGTAATTGAGCTTCAAATTTATCAGTCATCATCTCAATTCTCACTGACAAAATCTGATTTGAAAAATCATAGAAGAATATCACTACTGCAACACCTTTCTGTAACTTCTAAATACATCCTATGTCTTTTCAGCTGCACTGCAGCAGCCTCGAAAAAGCATAAATATCGAAGACGAAGCCTTATTCTTCCCATTGTAAGAAGAGTTTGAAAAAATTTCGAAAATCAAATTGCCATTGAAGCACTGGAAGAGAATACAACTGTGACACAATATAATACCACAAAGCTGCGAGATACTAGGTACTACTACCTTTTACAAACGAACTATCCGCCATCGCTGAATAGTTGAAATGAAACGGCTCAAAATTTTTTCCAAGAGCCATTTTAGTAACGACTGCACTGACGGTCTGTAGTGACCTATAAACATCGTGTGTTTTTTGCGTTCCTAAAAATGAAACACAATTCGCAGTCAAAACAGACTGTTTACAGGTATTCTAGTTGCAACGAAGAAAATACTTGGATATTTATTTAAAACAGTTAATAATGTAATAGAAGTCAACTGTAATTTTTAATTTGCTTCTTAGAGATATTAAGGTTGTTCTTGCAATCACAAATGCAAAGTGGTGAGAAAAATGACCCAAAGTGCTATAAAAAAAGATGCTAATAATAGTGTTTGAAAGCACTAGTAATGCTCAGTTCACACTGTAGATTTTGTCCATAGATTCGGAAAGTCATCAACAAAACGAAAAATGTCTGCACATGCCAACAAAGGAGCCGCGTGTGAGCAAAGTCGATGACTGGCTTGTCGAAGAAGTAGAACAAGTTCTACTTATCGCATAATTTTGTCGATAGACTGATAGAATGTCGTTTTGCATGGTCTTTTTCCTTCTTTTTAAATATCTAAGCATACATTACTGTTTTAAGTGTGTCTTCTTCCATGTTTCTTCCAGCAACTAAAGCGTGCAAAAGGTTCGCCTACCTAGTTTCTGTAGACGAATGTCTATCCGACTTTTTCATCTTGTCGGTGATTTTCTGAATCTATAGACAAAAATCTATAGTGTGAACCTAGTTTAAGAAGATCCACAAGTTACTTCTGCAGTTTCAACTTACGAAGCAAAGTAAAGGAAATTTTCTGTTTTGTACAAAGGACTACATGTTATTCAAGCAACGCCAAATATCAGAAAAATAACAATATTACACAATCATAGTGAATGCAGAAAAGTTCGCGTCTCTAAAACAATATATAATCATACCACGGAGAATACTTCTGCCTTACCAACTTGTCCGGCTCTTCTGACTTCCTCTCCATCCAAGATATACAAAAGCATGTTGGTAAGCCTCAATAAGTCTTTGAAACCATAAAAACCAAATCGAATTAGATATCTAGCAATCTGCACAACCTAAATTAACAAAAATAAACTTAGGAACCATAGAGTAAAGCTCTGCAAGCAGAAATACGTTAAAAAATCCTACCATGCATAATGACATCGCAAATAAATGCGCTGAAGCTATTACAATCAGCTTAAGGAGCAATTTTTGCTAGGTATTGGGAAAAATTCAAAAAGTACAAATACAATCGTTCATGAGAGCTCAACACTACAAAATTAATTCGGACCATGGCCTAAGTATGGAAAAATATACGTAAAAACTAATCTAAAAGCCTATTGGGTTTTAAACAATCCACAAACTATGCATTGAGTAATTGAAGCAGTGAATTTTATACCACCTTGAAACACTTAAGATAAAAACAGCTAATATATTGCTTTTTGGTGAAAATCAAATGATTGCTCTTTACTCCTCGTAAACTCGTTGTAGAGAGTTCCATGATATCATCATGCATTTGCTTTCAAAGCAAAATGTCAATAACAGCTTCTGTTTTAAACAGCCAATCTGATTTAAAATTCAATAGCTGGCAGGGAAAGCTCATTATATGCAGTAGCATCAGTTGTAAATTGATGCAGAAATTCTCAGTGGCAATAGAGTTCATTCGTGTGAGGTAGCAAATATGATATTTTAGAATTCTTTATATTTTGCTTTAAATTCTGACAAAGCACTCTGGAATAGTTACTAATGACAAATTTCAGCTCGATCCAAAAAACAATGACCGAGATATAGGCAATTAAATGCTGATGTGATCCTATCAAATCACTGTATTTCGACTCTGGCTCCAAATACTCGGAATAAGGAGTAAAATACAGTGGCTCATCCCATTTTGATAATATTCAACTAAAATTGTCAACACTTGCCAAATTTATGGTGCTCTTTCACTCCAATTGGCCGAAATATAAAAATTCTAAGAATATGCTTATATGACGTCATTACTGATGAACTCTATTATGATGGGAAAAATATACAATGATGAAACATCGCTTCAATTACCATTTCACAAGCTTAAGAAGAATGGAAAGTTAGGCATTCCATCAAATTTTTTGACATTAACTGCACTTTTTGGAAATACTGTAATGTTTCAGATTCAGTTCCAGTTTATTTAATTATCCAACAAACGCAAAATTAAAACTACTGCATACAACAATTAATAACAACAAGTAATAATACTGATTACAATACTATTAACTACCGATAATGATACTATTGCATGAGTCAGATTAAGGAGGAACTTTCAACATAGATAGACGAATCGAGAGAAAGTCCCCCTCATTAGTAATCGGAGTGATTAATTTTTTACAAAAAAAATAAAAACATTGAGACAGGATAGAGTGAATCAATATTGGTCAATAATATAGGCTTTAAGTTTAGTTCTGAATAATGAATTAGATTCTGAAACGCGAATATAGACAGAGATATCCATAATGATGACCCATGATATTTCATTGCGCGAAGGTTATACATAGTTGTTAATCTATGTTTCTTATGTATATCATCTCTTTCTAACTGGCAATGAAAATTGGCAAAAGCAAACCGCAGAAAAAAGAAGGTGGTAAACACCTTGGACCAACCTCATACGTCAATTTGTTTTGAGCAGGATCTGTAAAGCCACCACCTCTTGATTGGGCAATGTTTTGCAAATAATTTTCCACAAACTTCATTGTTGGCAAAAAACGAAAACTGTTTGATGGATTGTTGTCACCACATAGCTCTTCTTTCAATCCAGAATCGTATCTTTATGAAAGATAATAATGGTATGACTATGTATGGAATTACTACGAAAGGCAAAGATTTACCTGACATGCATAGATATAGAGCTAAGGACTTGATTCATAAACGTTCATAGATAACCATTATTGAAAAGTTCATAGATAACCATTACATACAAAGATTTTAGAGGAAAAATTGTAAATAGCAGATGAAGTAAGAAATGAATGGATCGAATTGCATCAATCACGATTGCCATTTCATCAACTACGACAAATTTCGAAGAATTTCTAGCAATATACTATGCACAAATAGGCTTTGGAAGAAATTTCTAGCATTCACCCAATTATGAGCAAGAAAGCCAAAATAGGATCTTACAAGTATTGAGCAAAAAATGAATAGCGGAATAGCATATGAACCACTTGCACTCGTAGGCAGAGTTATACTCACTCTTCAACAGTATGCTCAGTTGGTATCTTGGACCAGAGCCTTGCGTACCTAACTGGTTGCACAGGCTCCTGAGGGTCTCGATCAATGTGTAAATGCAAAAGCAAACGGCAAAATCCAGCTCTCAGTGAACATGGCAAATATTCGTCAGCAATACACCTTAATAAACAAGGAAAGTTTTAAGAAGCTTTCAAGTGAGGTTCGCTCTCCGGATCATATTGTAGTGTTTTAATCTAACTTATAGAGCACGAACCCAAGTTAAAATTTAGAAAGCCTGAACTTCTATTTCTTCTCTTTCTTATGGCCATTCAAATTACATATTGATAACAGCAATATGTTGTTTATAAAATGCTCTAAAATAGTCTAACAGCTATTAAAGCAAAACTTAGCAGTTGAGAAATGCTTGCCATGAAGGAACAACAAAGAGTGAAAAAATGCACCTTAGCATAAGATCGATGTCCAGCTGTCTACTGATGTTGTTGATTGCTAAATACTGTCGATCCAAGCACATTTGTGCAAAAAGATGAAGCTGGTTCCTGAAAGGTTCAATTTAATATACAAAGAAATCACTATGATTCGCAAAATCAGTCCAATTGGAAAGTAACTGATGCATTCTATTAGCAAAGTACATCAATCTCAATTTTGCTATACTAGAATATTCGTGACCAGCATCTTTATACAAGATAGGTAATCGATACATTTGAGCTCTGCATGCCAACCATCGATGAAATGATTTACAAAAGATAAGCCATATGCGAAAAATAAATCTCAAGCAATGAATAACTTGATACATGAGAGCACAAGGAAGAAATACGTACTGGTAAAAATTAAGGACAGCAACATCATCTGGTAGGTTGCTTTGAGCTCCTCTGGCCAGTGCTCTTTGAGACTTCATTTGCGTTCCTTCTTTCCAAAATAGATAAACTTCATTTTCAAAAATCCTGGCAAAAAGCAAAATACATCATCTATCTGGCCGTTGCAGTTGGCTAGAAAATAAATAAAGCATTACTTTCCCGGATAAATAAGCTACCTTGGGGTCATTAATTTAGCAAGTACGCACGAAGGGGGAGGGGAGCTGAGCAAAAGCATACGCCGTACGTGCAAGGGTGGAAGGGCGTTAGCACACTGAAGTACGTACGCAGAAGTCCTTTCTTGTATGTATTTTGTAGCATTTTTCATATATTAGGTATTTGTATGATACTTTGTTCTCTTTCACGACGACTTTTACTTCTGTTTTACAAAACATTTGCCATGATTATATCCTGTCTCTCAAATACTTTACAATCTTTTTCTCTATGGAACTATCGCTTGGATATTTAAAAGCATTCTCGTTAGAAATTGGAGGGATGGGGGTGAGATGGGTACGAGCATGTATACAACGGGGGGTCGTAGCAAGCGTGTATGTGCGTAAAATGGGGGGAGGGGTCAATTTTTTGCCATTTTGGTATGTACATACTAATTGATTGTTCTCTTTATATATTTTTTAAAAGTATATATTTTATAGCGAAGGCTGTCTTGTGCTAAATCGACCAAATACAAGCAATGATTTCCAACACATTATCACATTTTGTTGCAAAAATTTCAAAGATTCTATTAGAGCAACAACGGTTGAATAATTATCACATGCAAAGAAACCTCTGACGTGAACTAATGCTGTGGCAAAACACTAGAATAAACAAAATTGGGAGCCGCTGTAATAAACCATGAGCCTGGATATATTTTTAGAGCAGAAAATAAATTACCTCGTTTCTATTAGAAGGTCCACATTCCTGGGATTCAAAACTGATTTGCATATTAGTTCTTGCATGGATGGTATTGCAGTGTCATTCGAAACACAAAGGTCAGATAAGTAATCCAGGAACCTAGAAATTAGGCGAAAGGTGTGACAAAGCAAAAGCAATTAACATATTGAGAGCATTTTAATTAGTCAAAGGAAACTATAATGTAGATGTGACACCAGAAAGATTTTCTCTGGAGGAGCTGCAAGTTGAAAAACATGCACAAAAATGCATGGCACAACTTCTTTTTAAGAAATCAACAAAAAGACGATGACCTCCTGCTGAATTATGCACACAAATTAAAATAGAAATATGTATCACTATCAAAACTTAAGCATTTCACAACTAATTGTTAGCAAAACTTTGCATAAAATTGGGCTGCTGTTGGATTCCTTGCTCTTGCAGAAAGTGAAAATAACGGATTTACAAAACTTTCACTCACTTTGTGTCCCACCCTTTCAGCTGCTAAACACGCCCTAAATGTGATTGGGTGAATATTATTTGCTGTTATTCGAGAATCACTGTCATTTGCATTTCGACAGTCTCAAACTTCTAAAAAAGCAAAAAACTAAAAAACTCTCAAATTCAAAATAATGACTGCAATACTAACTGGCGTCTGTGCACAAAACTAACCTGTGGTCTCTCTTTCGTCTTATTAGAGTGACAAAAGTCTCTATTTCCTTTGCAGTTATGTGCTTCTCAAGCAGCATTCTGTTGTTGTGAACCAAATCTGTTATGGTTTCTTCTGCTAGCAGATCATAACCTATCTGTGACTGCATAAAACCAAATTGTTTGGCAACATATTCCTAAAATAGAGCAATTGCTATCAACAACTTCACTACCAATTTAACAGTTTATGTGGACACAAATACAGATACAAACACTAACACTTACACCAACACATATACAGACTTACACAGCACAGACACATACAAAAAAGACGCAAAAGACAAAAAAAAGACACATAACAGACACAGACAAAAACAGACTTGCCGCACAGACACAGAAACAGCAATAAAGATACAAAATACGTAGACATGCACTATCTTACATTTACTATATATTATACATACATATATATCCAACAGAATGCTCACCATAAGGAAATAAAGAGCTTCAATCAGAACTATGCCTTTGATTTGAGTGTACTATAGGCCATTTTCAAAAGCTTTCAGGTGATATATCACCTTCAACAGTGAGACGTAAAATATCAGAGTACAATGAGAGCAACCTTACCTGGTTTTTGCGATAATCTTTAGAGCAATTCCGTAATAGCCTATAAGATAACCTCAAAATATGCCGAAGGGGTGCATTTCGTGTATCATAAAGCTCATCAATTCTTAACAATGGTCCAGCTGCACTTTTGTCAACAAAAGGCGCCTTAAGCAGTTGGAAAACCTAGTGATATAAGACAAAACAACAATTAAAAACTGGAGAGAATTATACAGAAGATTCAAGATTGTAGCAAAACCAATCAGAATAAAGCAATCTGCAATGGAACATCTCCAGGAAACTTAAATCACCAGTGTAATTATCATCGAATAGATACTTTATACATCACTCAAAAGTCTGCAAATATAGCTCATGAATCGAAAAGGAGCTGAAAAGAAGGAATTGATTTGTACCAATTTAAGGACATTCTGCTCACGTGCAAGCTTCTGGCGCTCTCTGTCTGGCTTTTGTGACGTGATTGAGAGTACATCTTGCTTATTGCTGCTCAAGTCGACGTTCAACACAAAGAGATTTAAATCCGTGAGCAACTGTGTTAAAGATCTGGTGACAAAATAAGCAGATAAAGTACTATAAAAAAGCTGAAAGGTACCAAAAACTACTAGCATCAATTGAAAATTATTTTAATGTAGTCATTGTGCATGAAATTGCAAAATAAAATCGTAAAAATTTCAGAAACGCTGGCATTGCAGCTTCCTTAGCATTTTTACAACCTACAAGAATCCATATTTAGAGATAAGAATGCTTCTAAACCATCTCAAAAGTATTGCATTTTAATGCACTACTACTTCACGCTTGTAACCACATTACAGTATCTATCTCAAAGCAAATGAAACAGCGAAACTCCACTAACTTCCTGTCCGATTGGGAAAAATGACCCTCCTCTAATTTTATGCAATAGTCTGCCAATGCCCTGCTTGCATCGTTCATAAAATCCAAATCACGAACTTCTTCTGCATTGACATGAGTTATGGCAAATGCTTCTCTATCTTCTTTGATAATGGCAGTCCCGACCTAACAAAAGAACACATAGCAATGAATGAAGGCAAATACAAGGAGAGAAGGGGAAATGGACAATTAGAGGTCAAGCTATGGGGAATTTGAGAGCCCACCAAGATAAGGCAGATGGAATTGCAGCAGAGAAAGCGATATAAAGATGTGTCAAGACGCGAATTTAAAATACGGCAACGAAATGAACGATTCAGAAACTAATTCGCAGCCTGAGTACACAACGGAACGAACTAATGGCCTCAACAATAATACCTTATGCATAACTGGGCGGTCTTCATCAGTATCAATGGGAATTGATGTTGAATGAACCCATGTATTGGTGCAAAGATGTCTGAGACGCACATACGATGATCTGAAATAATACAAAACAGACATTTAAGTATCACAATGCTATTGAGAGCAGAAATAGAGATAAATTACTTTCTGCTTCAGACCGATAGAGTTGTAGTTCAGAGTGTGAAATGCAAACAAAGAATTGTTTTATTAAGCAGAGAACTAACGCAGTCATCCCATTAATTTTGGTTACTCTATGCCCTACCAATAAATAGAGAGTTTTCTCTTAAAACTCCACTATCCCTAGTATAAAATGGCAGATATAGATATCTCCAGCCAAGAGAGTTAATATAAGTGTTATGATACCTTAATTTGCTACCGTATATCAGTTTCTCAAAATCAAAATAATGACCATAAAAACAAACTGGAATGAATCTTTGCTAATATACAATACGTGTATAGATGGCATTCTTTTACATAGCAAAGCCATAGGAATCTAGGGAGTAATAACATTCTTACTTTGGAACAAAATCGTCGCTTCGTTGAAGAACAGTTGGGTCAACTTCAAATATAGACGCCAAATCATTGCCACTATCAACAGAGATAAGCGAATAGACAGGGCTTGATCCACGCAATTTGCTCCTATTTGTATCTTTGGCATCAGTTTCATCAAGCTGCACAACAAACGGTTTCAAAGTATTAATTAATAAAATAAGCAACACACAGTACCAACTTTCCCCAATCAAAGCAATAAGAATGATATTAGCTCATTAAAGGCTAGTTCATATTTTGAATGAAATAAAGTTTTTAACGTCCTCTTCTCAAGGAAAGGAAAAAATAAATACTAGCATTTCGGCTCGCTAGGAATCAAAATGGATACACTCAAACACATTAAGGCAACAACAACATAAAATGCTGTGGCAAAATTCTTTTATGGTACATGAAATAATAAATAGAAACAAGTTTACAAGTTGCAGACTGACGATGAAAATTCAAGTTTGCAAATGGAGAAAAGAATAGTACCTCAGCCGCAAGATATCTACCGGTTGCAAGATGCTTGAATCGGAAAAAACTATTCCAATGGGCAGCACCACTTCGGCAAGCATCTTGGTGTACAACCTAACACAAAAGAAATTGCTAAATATAGTTAAGAAGGAACTGCAACAGTATCCTAGAAATGCTGCAGTCAACATGCATGGTATTCTTAGTTTTATAGAATATGTATCAAAAATTATCTCACTACCAATCTACTTGCAAACACCTACTTCGAAATCCCTAAATTAGCATTCTTAAAGCACGCCTTAGGGTGAAATTACTTTAATGATATACATTGCTATTGATAAACTATCGTGTTGGCCTTGGGATGTAACACAACGAATAGAGCTATTTATCGATCTAACATTTGCGATTGTAGGCAATAAGAAAATTATGTTCAAGGAGCAAAATTACAGAACTTGGTAATGCTACAGCTACTTCTACTACAGTCAGACACTTTTATCGCGGCTACCGTTACAAATTTACTGTCTAGCGTAAATCTTTGAAGCACATTAATACCTTTCATCAAACTGAAATTTACTCCATATTGGAAACTAATTCTATGCATAAAATCAAAAAATGCTAAAGATTATTCAAAGCTTTTCTTCGAGAAACAAAGAACACGACGAAAGCATACCTCAATTTCCCATAATGCTTTAGAGCTAGTTGCTGACGTGGCCGTTGCTCGCGCTGTAGTTCTTAAAAATACGTATGACTTCTTTTTGTATTCATCCATTGTTAAGAATTTTTCTTGTTCTGCATGAAATAATCTAATAACATCGCCCTAAAAACACGAACACCTACTTTTTATTCAAGGCACAGAAAGATCTTCTAAAGGGGTATTTTACAATCAAATATCAGGTATACATTATGAAATGAATCATAAGCCCACAAAACAACAGTTAAGTGGAGAAAACATTTCCCATGAATGAATGACACCTTTTGGGACAATGCCCATAATACCCAAATGGAAAACTGGCAAGGAAGTGAGGAGTACCATAGCAGTGCTAAGTAGATTTCAATAGTCAGCCCATGGCCGGAGACATGTCCAATCACACGTAAGCGCATCCACACACGTGCAAAATATCCAGCATAAGCGAAAAATCGACCATGCCAAAATCACTTTCAACCGTGCAATCGCGCATGCCAAATAGGAACTTTATTTTTTCAACTACAACACTAGTCACTGTCACGTTTTGCTTTATAACTCTGCTTTATCCTGTTTTATACTAAATCAAACATTTTACATGCTTCAGGAACAAGAAACTTTGTATTTCGGATACACAAATCTTGGATCGTAGGTGCAATTGCGAATAATAAAGAGCAATAGCTCGTGCAAACAATAGCTTACATTTCACAATGGGGCATGATAAAATGGGCAGCATTCGCTAAATTAAAGTCCACATCATGAAATAAATGTATGCAGTATACTAAAATAAAGCTATGAAACCCGACAAAGAACCACAGTAACATAGTAATTTCATAGGAACAAAGGAAATATATAAAAATACTTGATCACTAGCATATAATTTTATATAAATTACGAGAAAGGTAATGAAAGAAAAGCTATATGACGGGCAGTGATTGCATCATTAAACGTACCCCTTTCAAAACGTCATCTCTGTTTTCTTTGCAATCCATATACAAATTAATTTTCCAACATGTGTTAGAATTAACTGAATTTATCTGGAAATGAATTGAGAATTGCAATTATCATTGGATGAAGCAATACTACACGTTTTTTCTATAGGAAAAAAGCATATACGAAAATGAAGCTCAAATTGTCAAAATTTCAAGAAAATCGTAAGAAAATCACGAGGCTCAATTTCCAAAATTTAGTATTTCTATTGGCCAAAAATTGATATTTCGTCACTATTGCATTCAAAATATTAAAGATGAAATTCAAATTCAAGCATACAATATTAATAACGAATGTGTAACCCACTTTAGCCAGTTTATTTCAGATAAAATTAAGAAAAAGTTAAGAAAATCTTAGGCTCAATTTCGGGAAAAGTTAAAAAAATTGAAGCTCGGGCAAAATGATGGTTTTTTATAAAAAAAATGTGATGATACAATGAAATGATAGAATAGAAGGAAGTGATATCAATTATTCTATTATTATTATTTATTCAAGACAACTCATATTATACAATTTAGTGACATTGCAGAATGAAGTGATATTGTAGGACGAAACTATATCATAGAAAGAAGTGTTACTAAGGAACTAAGCAATATTGTAGAATAAAGTGATAGTATAGCATACAGAGGTCGGATAACTTTGGAACTGGGGTGTGGGGGCATTCAGGTTCCCAGTTGCTAAAGGGGAACTTTGGAAAAATTTTCACGATTCTCGGGTTGCTGCGAACAGTGGCTTGCACTTTTGTGCAGGATATCTTGTGGCTATTTTTACTCCTGAGAATGTAAGTCATACTAGTTAATTACACAGCTGCATTAGGATTTGAAAAGGCAACAAAATGGAACTGTGTGCCAATCTATTTCATGCAGCAACCACTTCATAGTTCATACGGGCAAAATTCATCTTACTGTGTGTTTGCAGCTACGCCTAAAACATTATTCTACTATCTCCGTTCTTTCCTAAGAACAGCTTTCCTAATTATCCCATATTGAAATTAAGTAGTGAACAATAAAATATGACAGTTCTTCTGCAATCAGTAATCTGAATATAAAAGTCGATAAAGCTTCGTAAAACAATGCATAAACCCAAAAATTTCCCTCACAACTAACACCAGCAAGAGTGCATGCAAGTGCAAGTATAAAATAAATTTCAACCGCTTACTGAATTTCGACATTGCCAAGAGAAAAAAATTACTGAAAAACAACTACTTCAATACAATTTAAGAAATAAAAAGCATATGTAGAGGTGGAAAAACTAAAAACAACAAAGAAAATATTGAAAAAGGTAGAAGCAGACGGTATCAATAAGAAAAGATCAATAGAGATTCCATACTTCTCTGCAGCCTGGTTTGTCGAAAAGTTCATATTTGCTGACATGCAAAGGCTGCCCAGCGTTTACTGGATTTAAGACGACTTTATCCCCAACAACAACCTGAGAAGAGCAGCCACATTCAGTAAAAAAGGCAGATGTTGTGAAAAACATTCAGTATTTACTTACAGGCCTACACTCCCATAAAGTCAACAACACAATACAACTATTTGAATAAAACTGCCGCTTTTAAGGCCAAAATCCGGATTAAAGAGCAAAACTGGCTTTCTTGCTGAATCATAAGTTAACTATTTGTTATAAGATGCAAAAAGGGGTGATCTAACGACTAAATTCCATGGGGATTCAAAATTTCAGAAAATGGACGACGGTAAAATGAGTCCATATTATACTTGTATATATTCTGCATCCTAATTCCGTGGAAGAATAATGTGGACTCTTCGTTGTCGTCTTATTTTTGAGCTCATTAAAACGCTGCATTTTCAACCTTCAACATCATCATGGACTCAAAATACAACAAAAACACAAAGGTTTAAAATAAATCAAAAATTGCAATAGCTGAAAAGTATAAATTTGAAGCCATCTATTAAAATCGATCTCTTAAATTTATAAAAATCAATAGGTAGTAAAGAATAACAGTATTATCCATAGAGAAAGTCTTCATAAAAAAATGTTGTCAATTTTTCAGCGTCAGTGACGTACGTGTATACGAGAATTACATGATTTTTGACGTCACAAAAATAAAGATTTCTGGTGAATGGCCACTTGAGACCTAGACACATAGCGAGCAGCAACTGATACTCGTATTGAGGTAGAAGAATTACGGATGTACTAACATTGTCACCAGGTGTTCTCAGCTTGTAAAATGGAACAATGTAAAACCAGGAGCCCTATTACAATGGAGGAAAAGGTGATAGAACATATATTGGTCAGGAATAAGTGAGAAATCTGGTAAGCTGAAAAGTATGTAGCAATTATAAGTCACAATATATACTGGGCTGGGATTCAAAATCGAGAGATTTATTGAATATTCTAAAGTGCCGACAGTATCATCATCACGTAAAAAGATTCCTAAAATAAAAACATCCTAGATAGAAAGCATAAAATTTCTTAGTAAATTTATCTCGAAAATTGAATGGAAGAACGCCTACAGCTATTGAACACAAATGCGCTTATAGCTGTTTACAATTTCATACACTAGAAATTCAATCATCGAGCCTTGTAGCAAGGCATTATGTCAATAACACTCTGGCTAAAATACAACTGCTGTGAATGTAATAAGCTGAAGCAAAAGCTTTTCAAAACCCATAAAAAGTATTGCAGTGCTTCAATAAGAAAGTGCATTCTGGATGCATAAATGGATTTTACAACACTGATGCATACCACTAAAATATCATTCCAAAAATTTCGACTTATTACCTCATTCCCTTCTGCATCCAAATGGACTCGCATTGCATTTTTCTCTAACAATGCAGGCAACCGTTTATTGACGGTTAAGTACTTATTGCTCTTGATATGTAAAAGCTATGGAAAAATGAAACAAAATAAGGAGTACTACACCTAAGTGTTAAAATCCAATGTAACAACTAGGAAAAAATATCAAGCGATACCTGTACCAGCCTCAAGTGTTGAATCAATGCTAATTTAATAGCAAAAACCAAATCTACAGCTGCAAGATTGAGCCTAGGGTGCTAATAGTTGAAAATTTCTTTCACTTTGAAGCACTGTGGGAATAGCGAAAGCAACAGCTTCTGAAAAGTGGAGGACAAATATCCGTATGATATTCTTAACATCAAGAATCCCTTAATGTATTGAACTTGATGTTAGGCCCAGTTCGACAGTCATTTTTCTCATTCATAGGCAAAATACATCTTATCTAGAACTGGCTTTATAACACTAAAATTTGCACAGGTGCAGCTCACAATAGCGGGTATATAGTGGCGAGCTAGACAATATGGTTCACACTACAGGACCAATGAAGCATTGTATAGAAGGCTAGAAAATTAGAGCATTCGAAATGGAGCAATAACGCTAGGATGATGTTGGTTGCAGCTTAAAGTATAGAGTTGGGGGGCTCAGTTTCCTTATTCACTGTCATGAGAATTTCTGGGGGCTTAAACCCCCTAACAAATACAAAAAGTATCGCAAAATGACAGGCCAAGGCAATACAGTAAGCTTCTACAAAAGAAACTATTGTCGTATTTTCACAGAAAAGGCTTCTCTTTCACCTCTTTTTAAACACATTCAATTTACAACAAAAATATCAAAAATAACAAACACAGCAACAACAAGGACTGGCCATCTTTAGATGAGCCCCCCTCCTCCCCAGCTATCAATTTTTCTCTACACCACTGGTTGAAGCATAGTGAAAAGAGAATTGTTAAATATTACACTGGGGTGCAAATGGCAGTAAGATCTAGTAGTTTACTGGAATACTTAATGACTTACCTATTGACAAACTAAAAACTGATTGAAAATATTTCTATGCTTTTCTACTTACTGACCTGTACTACTCCTCCGTAATGAACGTCTGTAGCTATCATCCGCTTATTATCTTGGTCATTCTGTTTCTTCTCTAATTCAGCAGCATGCTACAAAATAACAAGGCAGTCAAGAGTTACAGTTGAACTTGACATATATCAAAAGGTAATGATAGGTTCCGTACACTTTCGTACGTAGGGGAGTGCTTGTTAGATAGGATACTTATCCTGAGCCATCGGCATATAAGGTAGGGGGACCAGTTCCTTTCTTTGCTGCTTTTATCTCCTCAGTGTTGCCACTATGTACCCACTCGCTGCTGGGGAAACAGCGAGCGAACATTCAGTCAAGTCCTCGAGTCGGACTCGAACCCTAGACCTTCTGCACAGGAAACATGCGCTCTAACCGCTATGCTACCTCGCCCTTTTAACATGTATATTACAACAAAAAAAGAACAATTAGCTGCAATGGAAACTGTTAGCATCAGTATCTTCCTATCAAATCTTTTCATGTTATGCGAATAACAGTACATTCAAAAGGACCACAACATCTCAAATTTTGCAAATACAATGAGCGAATGGAATTTACGGCCAGTTAAACGAAAGACAAATGTGCAATCAAACATACGTGTAGTTTTTTCAAGAGTACAGTATCACTTGTTGTCGAGACTGCAGGTTTTGCTGCTTTCCAAAATTGATTTTGGGCAGAATATCGGTTCATGGGGCATACCTTAAAAAGGCAGTCTGCGAAAAAATATAGAGATATACACAAATAAAGGATTGCATTGCAGCAAAATCTAACTCAAAATAGTATGTCTTTTCACAGCCAATATGCTGACTGCATGGAGATCTTTACGTCATCACTTGCAGCTGTGTTGCACACATCAATGACTCTAAACTTGTTTGTGGCTTTTTCTACTTAACTGTAAGGAAAATAGTGTCAAAGCAGAAAAATTCAAACGCAAATTCCACTAGCAGCATGGATTTCCCATTTGCAATAATGTAAGACTTCACTAATCGTTGACAGTATAGGATACTGGAGTAAGTGTAATAAGAACCGACGTTGTGGTCACTATTCTTTCATACGAAAACTACAATTTGGAGAGAACAAACCAGCATAGATTGAAAGTGCAACTTAACTAAAAATCTATAAAATTACATGGGTAATTTCAAGTTACCTCTATACTTGCTGGGTGGCTTTTCTAGTGTACCTGCCTTGTGTTCAACAACCACTCTATCGTCTACCAGTCTGCAAAATAAATTCACAGATACAATACGACAAAGTGCTTATTCAAAATTACAGTTTTTGAGGCGAGAAAAAACCATCTGAAAAACTGACTTGATTCCAACCAGTATAGCCTACTAATTCTCTACTACATTAAAATACAGGAAAATAATAAAATTAGGTACACATTGGATAAGTCCCTATCACTTGCTGCACAGATAGGTAAGCTTTCGCTAGTATTTCTTGTAAGAATATTTTTAATATTTCTAATACTTCACCCAAAGACTACAGACACATGAATGTAAAGTAGACAGATGGTGGTCTTCTGCTAAACTTAATCACAAAAAAATCAACACTGACAGTGCTCTAATGTGGATATAATGTGGATATGACAATAAAACAAGGCAGATTATGTCTGCGTTCAGCGGGCATTTATAATAGCTTATAAATATACTGTTTTGCAACCATAAAACAAGGTGAATAATAGCTTAGCGATTCTGACAATCAATTGTCTGTTTCTTGATTTAGTATTGCGTATAACTGAAATTGCTTACTAGAAAACTAATATTGAAGTTTCACAAAAGTATATAACTACTGCCATATTATGAGTAAATGCATACAGGAATCTACTACATTCCTCTACATAATTTGTGCGCATGAGAGCAAAGAGAATTGCTCAAATACGCCCATAACTAAATTCAATATGGACAAAGCTATGCAGATCAAAGCCAAATCGCAGGATTAAAATTTTGCAATTTCAGTGCAATTGATGCTTACAACACATTACTTTGCCTGACAGAGCTAAGATCAAATCGAAAACAAAATAATACTATTGTGGTTATCTGGCTTTTCTGTCAAGCAACAGGATTAACGAAGTCACTTTACAAGATCAAATAATCCAAAATCAAGGAAAACATGCTTTCATAATATAAAAACCTTTTCTCTACGACGATTATTCAACACAATGTTCTATATAATTGGGAAATTGTGTAGCAAGACTGCTCAAAATGACATTGGTTATTCAATATGGCTCGCAGAAAATTACGGGAGAAATAAAATAGCATTTTCGATAACTGTTGACCGACGAATGAGTATGCACAACCCTGTACGTGTTCATGATAAAGTACATAGTTCGCTAACGCTACGGCCAGCTATAATTAAACTCCCTATTCTGATTTGCACTAGCCTAAAAAGCTGCTACGTTTGCTGCTAGGGATGCTGTGGAGGCGGTTCTTGGGGCTCAGCCCTCTTGCTAAAGTTAAGAGCGCTTTGGAAGTTTCAACTCCCTTCAAGTGAGCATACAGTAAGTTTGATGGACTTCTAACTCCGCCTAAACTTAAGAGTTTTACAGGAAATCTATTATAATGATTACATATACACATCAGAGTCAGATGGATCATTATCAAAAATGCAAAATTGGTTTGATCAAGGGCGTGGTCAAAGGAAATTTTCCAAAGCACAGTCCCCTTTCCTAAAATTTTAGGACGGCACCTCAGCCTGCTGCACTAAATAACGACATTTTTAAGATATTTTCTTCTCGCTTCCGATAAACGATACCGATCGGTACAGCGTTGTCTGTATCTTCATCAATTGATGTCAGGTACAGCTTAGTCAATAGATTGTACAATAGCATCGGGCAAAAAGGTAGCATTATGAGGAATATTGAAAGGCCAAACATATTATATTATCTGGTTAAGAAAACACACATTCCATCAACAAAATCCATGAAACAAACAATAAGGGTGGGCGAATTACTCTGCAATATCATTACGCAATGCAAAGAACATCTCAAAATCGCACTAAAACTAGATGAATTTGGTGCACTTTGAATTAAGGACATTCACCAGGGGAGATTAAATAATTTATAGTAATCTATACCAAAGCATTTCTACATGTAGTGAGATTTTCAGATTTCGTCGGGAATTTCAAAGCCCAACAGCTCTAATCTCAAAAGTTTACTGCAGAATTAAGCTACGTAATAGTGAGCTGGTGCAGCAGATGTGCATGGGATTAAAATGCTAATCACTGAAAATAACCTGCATTTTATAGCAGGAAGAAGCGTTCTCAATCAAAAAATTCCCATTCCAGCAAATCACTTAAGATTGGCATTCATGCTTCAAATTCTTCCTCACAAGACAATTCATATACAGTATCAAGTATCAGTGTCCTGTAAACTGTCAGAATCCAATACTGAACCGTGTTAACTTTTTGAGCAGCTAAGTACTACATTTCTTATAAATAACGTTTACAAGAAAGTTGTTTATAAGAAAGAAGTACCCAGAAGGTGCTCAAAAAGTTAAAAAAATTCAGTGCTGGATTTTGAGAATTAAGAAAGTTTATTAGTGTTTATGCATCCAAAATTCGATTTACCTGTGATTAAAATGTCATGTATGTCATGTTGGCTACCCTCTAACAGTTTCAATTCTGTTATTTACTAAGATTTATCATCATTTCAAGTGTTCAGTAAGGTTTTCACTTTCCATTAATGTGCATGTGCAAAACAATGAAGCTCAAAAATTACTGCTAAGACAGTCTTAAGAAAGTTTTGATACTGGAATCGTGAAAAAAAGATCAGAAAGTTTCAGTACTGGGCTAAAAAAACTTGGGCAAAAGTAATGCTATCATAAAATGGTTAGTTATGATGAGGTAGAAACTAGTAAAATAAGGCTCTGCCAGCACTACTTTCCCTATTTGGCTCTTAAGTAAAAATTTCCACGAAAAGTACCACATTCTTCTCTTGGTTATTATTGTTGAACCAAAAATCATCTAGAGACCCAAGAGAATTTGCTCAACTATTCATTATTCGAAAAACTTTTTGCTTCATTCTATCAAAAAACAGCACAAAGTGACAATTTGCACTTTCTGTGGTAAAATCTTGTAACAGCCATGATTTGACTGCCTTTAACACTTGAAATGATGGGTGATATCATCAAAAAATATAAAAAATATTACAACATTGACGTACCCAAGTGTGCTGATAAAGCCAGTTGCACTTCCTTCCACATAAAGCGACACAATGTCTCCTATGTGCAAAAATCGTGAAGTTGAAGCCATCTTTGATGTCTCCGGCTCACTAAAGGAAGAATGAACAACAGAACTTTCATGCATTTTTGCTAAGAAATTCTCATCAGAACTCGTACATTTCTTATCCGTCATCGGACGTGCTCATATTCCCGAGAAAAAGATTTCAAACAGTTTGCAAATCAGAAAAAAGAGTGCACATCAACCGATTGTTAAAAATCAGATGAATCCGCTGCAAATAAAATACAGTTTATCACAACTCAGTACACTCTACTTCATTCTAAGATGTTTTGTGGCAACTTCAATGTTTATATGCCTTGAAAAGCAAAAACGCACATCTGGCACGTAATAAAAGTTTGATGAGCAAAGGTTGCGAAAGGATAAATATCTTCCCATGCGCAGGTGCAATTCGTGAAATCAAGCAACCTGACAAAGCGACATCGCTCAATACAAAGCTATTTTACATCACCATCCAGGTGATAATAAGTGCGATAAAACAACGGTTTTGTGGCATGTATGATTGATATTCTGGAATTATGTGCCACTTTTCACGCCTTTGGGGTAAAATTGTCAGTACTTTCTCGATAGCATTCTCGTGAAAGCTATGAAGCATGGTAGAGGTTCGATACGAATGAACGAAATAACGCCCGACCAAAATTGAGAAATCGGTCATGTGGTCGGCACTTTCCAGGAACGAGTACACTTTCAACTCATAGCTTACAAAAACAATGGCGGGAAGTTACGGTGTGTTCGCTCAGGAATGATGTGTATTGGTTTTGATGGCAGTAGCATACTAATGAGTGAAATACTTCAAGGTCTATATATGAATTAAATAACGAACAAATCTACATAAAAGCAATGAACAAAAGTGTCTAAATCACGAGAAAACATGAGATAAACTACAAAATATTACTTCAAAATTCAAGCATGCAAAAAGTACACTCCTCACCAATTACCTTTTCTCCTATCTCGCTTCTATTTGACAGTTTCAAAAGGCAGCTGGATTCCTAGAATGACCATTAAATGTTGATTTGAGAGGAAGTCTAGGAGACTAAAATATCAAAATAATTCATTTACGTAACAAGGATGGAACACTGGAAACTAGAAATATCATCAAAACGTCAGTAAGACTCTAGAACAAGTGACAGACCATTGCGCCATATTTATCATGATTGTTCAATACACTTGTTTTGCCCACCACAAAAGCTTCGAATTTGGTGGGCAAACCAAGAGAAGTGACCAATCATAATAAAGATGAAGTAATGATCTGTCACGTGTTTTAGAGTCTGAAAATCAAGTAATCCTAAAACAACAATATCAATACAATGTTTTTTACAACAGAATGCATTGCTTATCGATGATTTTGAGCCCAGAAAGCATAACACCAATATCTTTCAGTAAAAACTTGTTCAAAATCATGGACATAGAAGTGGCTCACTCTTTATCCAGGCTCGGAAAATGCTATGTTCGTTAGCAAGATGTATTGCAGGGTAGGTTAAAAGTATTAAGTCTTGTCAGGTTATGCTAACAACGAAAACTTTCGCATTTTCAAGTTAGGGACAAAAAGCTTTGTCGAAAAAACTTTCGGACAATAATTGCACTGTTTCGGGCAAACATTCCAACCTATTATCTATAATTTTAACGCTTGTTAGAACGATGCTCTCGATCCGTTTTATCCGTATGAAACTATAACAATATTATACACAATAGCCGTGTGAATAAAAAGGTGAAAGAAAAATATGCAGCTAACGTTCAAAACAGTCACTACTTGCAGGAGGAACGGGGGAATTGCCTCCTTAAATGAAAGAGTTTGTGTGCCCCCCCCCCAACAGAAGTAATAAGCTAGATATTTACATAGTAAAACAAGGCTTTTGTCACTCCAAGGTGATTGTACTGGCAGGTTTTTCTCCTTCAAGACATTTCCTCTGGCTCCGTCCATAATTCAAAAATGCCCTTTTAAACTTTCAATGTTCCCCACTTCCTCTACTGAACTGAATCATTGTTTCTAAATGTCTAAAAGAGCTAATTGAGTTTGAAAGTGGTGTTTATCCAACTATCCAAGGTTTGTCGAATCGTATATTGGCCAACGACTAAGAAATTCAAAAGTCCTAAAATCTCACTATTCAATTGGACCAGCCTGAAAACCTAATTATACGACAAATAAATATCAGAGATGAATAAAAGATGGCCCAGCCATGAAGCACTATGAGGGGTAAAGAAGGGAATGCCCTTTAAATGAAGGAGCTGCAGTGACTGCTCCCATAACATAATTATCAACCTGGAGTATAAAGTCATGGCTTTTGAAAAAGGCTGCTCCTGCTTCTCTCAAGGCAAGGTTGCAAAATCTCACACTTTGGCTGTGAGACTCACGGATATTCATCTCTTCTCATAGTCTCATGATGGGAGTTACTTTTCTCGCGTATATCTTCCCGGGTTTCACTCTTGTGAGGTCGTTCGGTCTTTTTTGTGGCCTTTTTACAAGGAGTACACAATTCTGTGGTTTCTTTCACAATCGAGTACTAATTCTCGTCAATCGATAACACGCTATCATTATTCATTGCTGTCATTGCTCATTCTTACGATTAAAGCCGGTTCTTTATGTTTCAATGGAATGTTTTAAATGCGAAATAAACATGTGTTTAGGCATTCTGAATCGTCTAGTTCTAAGCCATTAGAGCACTCAAGGTGTACTGAAAATCCCAATCTTCTGCCTCCAATCCTTGACCCCAGCTCCATTGTTCACTTGTTGCGCTCATAAAATCTCATAGGCATTATTTTTTAAAACTTGGCAGCCTTGCAAAGGTTAGGGTAAAAGCAGTTGCTGCATCGTCAACGACACTACCTCCAGCTTTGTGGCTGGCTATGCCAATCAGAAACATTTCATAGGTGCAAGAAGTAGGTCACATACTCAATTTGCTGCCACTTGTTCCTGCTTGCAACAACTTATGAAGTTATTGTGCATATCCTGCATTGATTATTAGAAATAGTCTGGCCCCTACCCTATTCCTGAAAATAGAAATTGATCTGACCAATAGCGTATCAATAGAAATGTGTCATTCAAATGACTCACTAAAACATGAAATCCTATCATGAGAAAGTAACTACAAATCTACAGAAATTTTTGAACAGTCATGCAGCTGCTAGTAGGGGCTTAACTAATGTACTGTCATTGGGGGGTGTCGGAGGTTTCTGCCCTGCAAAAGTGAATTTTGCCCTGCAAAAAAATCATCCATAACATGATAGCAGAAGCTAAAAGAACATCATTGCAGTGGCAATTAAAATTAAATACAACATCATGTGTACCAACAATGAAAATCCTCATTTGATTGACACCAAGATCTACTTATGCCATGTAGAAGGTCAAGTTAGAGGTGTAGTTACTACCTTGGCTTGTAAATGAAGAAATGTAGGCCATATTATTGGATGGCAAAGAATGAAAAGACCTGTGGCTACTTTCAAAGAGAAGTGGGAGGAAGATGGGGGTATGTACTCTGGAATGTCAGAATACACCATTTTGGAACATGGGAGAACATTGCCATCATCATTGATCTTTGTGCTCTGAAGAAAACCTGCTTCTCTAACCTGGAAAAAGATGTGACTTTGCTATGATGACCCATAAATGGTGTCATATGGCTGTAGATCAATGCTAGAAACACACTCTCACTCTAGTGCATTAAGGGAAAGATAGTCTAAGTTGAAATGTGCACTGGACTCTATATGTGACACAACTCTATGATATCATTATTATTGCCCTGCAAAGGTATGCAATTGGCCTGCAAATTGCTCTTATTTATCTGATGAGGGTATCACAACCCCCACACTTCCTGGAATTTATGCCTCTGGCTGCAAGAAAAGATGTGTGATCAAACAGTGGAGGTATACTATCTAAAGCCAAATCTCCACTAGGCAGAACATATTGTGGTGGAAAAATTCCCTGTTGTCTGATTGGGTACTTGAAATCATTGTAGCAGGAAAAATCTAAGAGCAAAAAGTTGAAAGTAGCATTCTACTTTTCATAGCATGGCATTTTTCTACCTACTCAAGATTTGGCATTACAGTTTGTGACAAGTGGCTCTTATGTTGCCCCCTATGTGCATTTTTGCAAAGGTTCCACTGAGATGGGAAATGGCAAGAAGAGGTTGGAAAATCTACCTATCTACACTCAGATATGTACTTGACAGCTCATGGCACTTGTGAATATACTCCATATAAAAACAGTTGAAAGGAAAGGAACAGTCTACCATTACTGCGTTTATAAATAAATGTTGCTTGTAGCACAGAACAGTGAAAAAGCCAAACAAATTGGACTCCATAATTGCTTGGACATTGCAACATGGCCTCAAACTATACCAAATGTTCTCCTATGTCTAATTTCATTTTGGGCAAGCGTCCTTCTTTGGCTTTCCTTCCAGTTCTTGCAACAACTCCTTAAAAAATTCCTTCAAACTAGCTCTGCAAGACTTCAAAGCCAGCAAAGCTAATTCATCTTAAATGCTGCTAGAATTTTAATAAACTTGCATGTAGCTGCTCTAGTTTCTGTATGTAAATTTAGTCAATGAATCTGAATATTGAGCCTATTAATTTCCTACGATGTACAGTCTTCCTATATTGCTAAAATATATTATATCACTGCTTTAGACAGTTGTAGGCTTGAGAACCTCAGCTTCTTCTCAAACATCAACTGCTTGAGCATCTAGAAAGGTTCTAAATGAAAAGATAGCCTAAAATGCAAGCTCATGCTCTGGCCCTCAACAACATGACTAGCTTTAATCTGCTTAAGAAGTCAGGAAATTATAAAATCTGATAGTATATAATTCATGTAAAGTAAGCACATAAGAAGTTGAGGCTTTCTAAAGAATTTATCAACTAAATTTATCATAATGCAATCTCATACAAAATAATTCATGTGAAACTAAACATTTCAGTAGAAGAGGTTTTCTAAAGCACTTAGTAGTTTTGATAAAAACTTTGATTTGATTTGATAGAGTACTGAGGCAGATTCATCAATATCAGAAAACTAGTGAGAGAAGCTTTAGCGAAACTGGATATGATAGAGAACTTAAAAAACATATTCTAATCTATTATTGGTGATAACTAAAAAGCAAGCATAAAATCAGAATAAAATGATAGTAACTGACATAAAATATTTACATCCACTTCTGTTCATTTCAAATAGGATGACCCAGTAGTTACAACAAAGAAACTAGGGTATGCCAAATAACAACTAAAAAAACATATAGCAACAAAGTTATATGCTGAACAGTCGAGCTTAATAAGAGAAAATCTTGTTATGCAAGAGTAACAAAATATCTGCACAAGGACAGAAGACATACAACATGCTACATACATATGATGATAAAATATTAGCAAAAGTAATATGACCTCAATAAAATGTACCTTGATGTGTTGTGAAAACTCATATTGACATATTACTCAAACTTCCACACAATTTCATATCAAAGAATACATAATAAAGGGATATAACAATATATAGTTAAGGACAAAAGGGAGTATCAACAGAATTTGAGAAGGGACCAAAAGAAGAACTGCTAACCTAACAGCAAGCATACTTAATCTGCCATGATCATAAACTTGGCAGTACTACATATAGAAAAAGATTGTTAGCTAAACAACAAAGTAGCAATACTAATAACACATTCGATAATAAAATTGAAGTAGCTAATGCTCAACTGTGCAGCTACATCATAAGTAATTTCAGTTGTACTTGGATTAATTTTTTTTAATACAATTTTAGATACATGTAGGAGAATAAATCAGTTTGATGAAAATCACCTGTCTTTTATGAAGTATTGCAACACGAAAACAGTATACAGTATAGCTTAGGCACTCATTTCTGGCATTTGGCTAAACAGTAAAGAAATATTACCCAAAAGCTCTGTAGTGATCTCAATCAAACTGCAATGCCTTACAAAAGCAGATTTGACGCTTAGGGCATGAAGTAATATTGAAGATGTACTGAGGGGCTGTGACAAAAAACAACATATTGAGATTGGCTATTGACTTTTTATTGTTCCAGCATCAAATACACTAATTCCTTGAGATCCCAGATGTTCAAGACTATTGTAAAGCGCACAGATTTATTAATCTGAAAACGTTTGAATTATTCTTCATCTGCAAGATCCTTTGTTATCTGGGATTAGCAGGATCTAAATCATGCCAATACAAACAGAACGGCGATACAGCCTATCACCAACAGTAAGTCTAATTTCTAAAAGCATTATACTTCATTTCCTCTAAATGCACATCAAATTTTACTACAGTAAGAGCATCGAGGAGAAGAAATCACGTGTGCTAAGTACTCTCTGGGGGGAGGGCGGCTTGCAGTAGTTTTTCTCTTTAAGACTATCAAAAGTGTGATTATGATACGCTGAGCCAGTGCGCCTTTACTTGACCCAGTCAATCAATCGAGAAATATTTGCAACTAAGCGTAGCTCAGTGCTGATAATATGAATTAGAAAACGAATGCTTTCGAAATTCGAGGCGGCCTTGGTCTCCGAGAAAACAAAGGTAAACAATACGATAACAGAAGAGGCTCACACAAAGAATTTGCAGCCTTTCCAATTTGAAACTTGCATAAATTATTAAATAGAAAGTAGAAGATAACTTACTCAGTGCCTGATCATGTTGGAAACTTCTGAGGCCAACCACATTTCCTCTTTCTCCCCTCAAATGCGGAAACTTTCGAGGACCGCCGTTGTTGACCTAACTATGATCTCGATTTCATGGAGGTGAAGCCCTTGGCTGACGAGAAATAATGTCTTTATGACGTCAAAGAGTTCATATTATGTGCATTCCCGCCTCAATTGGCCGGTGCCCTCCTTGTTCTTGGCGGGTAATTCAATTAGAGATAAGAGATTGTAGTTACATGGGTGATAACAACAAAGAAAGAAAGGGCCAACAGGTAGTCTGAAATAACCCTTTGAAATTCTCTAACAATTGCATATTTTTCAAGGCAGAAGGGGGCAATGATTCTTCAAATGGGAGCTTTGCATGGCTTTGCCCCCCAAAAAAACTTATAAACCTGGAAATATACATAATAAAATAATACTTTTGCCCCCTTTCAAAGTGATTACACAGGCAGGCTTTTCCTTTCCACTGCACTTCCTCCAGTTACGTGACTTGATAGCTGCAATCCTTCATAAAAATTCTGAGACTGCATTGATTCCCCACCCCTTTCAACTACAAAGTAAAGTTCTTGGTGTGCTGGGGG
>WIPJ01001849.1:1529453-1546106 GCA_018155075.1 Cassiopea andromeda
ATATATATATATATATATATATATATATATCAACAGTCTTTACCTAACAGTAAAAGTCCAACAATGTGATAAATTTCTCTGCATTAAAAATTCCTATGTTACTCATAAAAATATAAAAGTATACATCAAAACCGCTAACTACTTGCTCTTCTTTACTTTGGAGACTTTCCTAACAGGATTATCTTTTGATTTTTCAAATCCGTTCAGTTTGGCATCTAATGGAAGCAGGTCAGGTGTGATTGATCTTTCTTTCATTTCTACTTGATCACGCTTCGATGCACTGAGAAACTCAAATACTTTTTCTAAATTGGTCGACTCGTTTATTTTCTTCGATAGTTTAATCATTGCAGCTTCGTCTCCATCAACTAAAGGGTTCATCCATGTTGATTTCCTTGTAGATGTTAGTTTGGTACCCTTAGGAACATATATCTGAAATGCAATTTCAACAATTTGGGCTTTCGTGTAGTTATGCTGTTTCATCTCCATGACATCTAGAAAATGAGATCCATGTAGCATTATATAGTACTTCTACACAGACAGATATTCCTACATGAATAATACCATGCTAAACAGAAACCATGGCTACTCAAAGTAAATCTAACAGTTACGTTACTAAAATAAGACTAAAAAAAAATTGCTAACAACTAAAGGAATTTCCTATGAAGCTTTGCAAAAACCTTTCCTGCGTGATAGAAAGCTAAAATCGATCTTCTACTAGAAGTTGAAATTCATTGAGAATTCCAAATGCATAGCCATGCTATAAAAGCAGCTGGCAAAGAGTACCAGGTATCTATACTAGTAAACATCTATAATGCATGCATGTGTACGCGATTGTATACATGCTTGAATGCATACACTCACAAATATAGACAGAAAAGCATAAATACATAGAGACATACATGCATAAATACATACGTAAACACATACATGCAAGTAAACATACGTAAATGCGTCTAGAATGTATATAGGTAATAAAATATTGATAAGGATGACACAAGACCCCTCCCTTGAGAACTATACAATGTAAATTATGCACTCTATAGAAGCATACCCTTGAGGGCAACTGAAATGGAATCTTCGATCTCTTTTCTTGACGGAAAATGGCCACAGGCTTCAAAAAACTTTTTAATGTCTTCATAAGTAAATACTTTATCCTGGCCTTTTGTTTTTCCATTTACAATCCTGTCATATTCAACTTCATACTCTGAAAGAAGTAACTAAATTAATCATAAAGATCATAATGATAAAGGTTCGGATACTGATATGCAAGTGTAGGACCTAAGCTCCTAATAGACATCTGCATCATATAGCCTCCTGATTTTGTAACATAAAAAAGATCTGTATTCCAAATCAAATAAAAAATAAAAAGTAAATGTAATTATTATTATGTAAAGTGAAGTACTCGCTCTCTATGGAAACCTACATTTGAGGAAAAATAAGGGCATTACATTAGCCACTTTAAACAGCAGAATCCAGATTACTGAACTACTTCTCCTTTTCAAATATCAGTCTGTCTCCAACGCCTCTGAAGGTAGGCTTCGAATGCTTCCATTACCTTCATTCCTCATTAATAAATTTTATATTAATAAAATAACTTTTAACAAGAAATGCAGTCATTACAGCTAAGGCAAATAACGTGTGTCAAATATACTAGTATTCATTAGTTTGCGCAATCTCAATACTCAATGAGCAACATAGTTACTATATAAAGCCAAAACTAGCATGCCGTAATGAATTAGTGCTATTGACTTATGATGTTAAACAGAGCTGTTTCCAAGCCACGTCAATGGCAATAAAACTTCCATTTAGCTACTGCAAATCGCCATCACTAGTTATCCTTCTCATTTCAACATCAAGGAAAACATCAGCAACGACTACATAATTATCAGAATGAGACAATACAATTCAAGTTTTGAAAAAATATTTTCCAAATGGAATAAATCGATACAGACAACGTAATATTTCGCATTGCATAAATCAGCAATCAAAAAGCCGATAACTCATCCACACTTAATCACAAACAGTAAAGGACCAGAAGTCTCTGAAAACTATCTACTCCTTCATTTGCTTTGTTGAAAAGAAAGATGCACCCCATTTAAGAGTGGGAAATAGCTTAGTTCCAAAGGGCAAGAGCAACATTTTCGTCTTTTTGACATGATTCGGACCAAAAACAGCTCATAATCAGTAATGCATCGCGAGAATTTCCAATGCCAACATTGCTAAATCTTCGAATAACAAGATACAAAAGGCTTCATTGTACGTTGATAAGGCCATCTTTGTTTTGCCCACAGCAAAAATGGACAAGATGCTTAAGAAAATCAATAATCAAACGGCATCTATAACACTGAATATTGCTCCGAGAAGGCGCCATGATGCGACTACTAAACTCTATTTTTTGCAAGAATACCTAATTTCCATCTAGCTAAATATTTTTAAATTTTCTTTTATTTTGAGCTTAGAATTATTCGTAAACTATGCAAAGGTGTAAATTCACCTTAAAATTACGGAAATATCCCAAATTTTACTTATGCTTTACTATAATAAGCAAGAGTTTGTATTTTGCATTGATAATGGAAAAGTGCATCTGAAAGCAGTATTATAATTAGGACACAATAAAGTCTTCTGTCCTGATGAAGCTTGAGCCTCACATCATTCTCAAATTGATCCTAAATTTCAGTGATTTTGAGTTTCAATATTCTTATACACTTTATTCATAAAAAAAGAGCGTATCAACAGGGTGACAGTTATTACACAACAATGAATAAAATTTATTTAAAATCTTACTGTTTCTAGATTCTATGTACTCCAACAGTTCATTGAAAGCAAGAACTGCTTTAGGATCTTTAACACCGTGTCTTTCCATAATTCGTTCAATATGTGCCATGTATGATTTAAGGAAGCCGTTGAAATTCAGGGTCCTTTTCATCGCCTGTGAGGAGCAAGAATTAATAAAGGAAGATTTAAAACTTACAAAAGTGAATCTTAATGGTTTTAAGAATACAAGGAAGATGACAAAATTGGGATCATTGCAGGCGAACGTGCTGATCAAGAAATTTCTCAATTGAGCAGCAAATGGAACAGTGACAAGCAACAAAGGATTTTTCTCTTTTAATGGGGTAGCGAGATAATTACCTTCTCTTTTGCTTTTTGATAGAATTTACGCACCAACCAACCGCGTACGTATCTGCAATACGAGAAAAATCAGATGAGGTAAGTCTAGAAAATGTGCGTAAGCAATCGTGTTGAAAAATATTTAATATCTTGGCAAAAATACAATACAAAATAGAAGATGAATTGTATGTCAGAAATTGGAAACACATGCTACAAAATCATGAACAATGAACGAAGCTGTGATGCTTTCTCACTCTGTAACTTGTTCCCACATTTCTTCCTATGAAGATAAGGCTACCTTAGCAACAGCTGATAAGAACAAGGCTACCTTCAAACAGATGTCAGATTTTATTGCAATTTATGCTCAACATTAACGAGAATGAAGACAGGATAATGATTAACTACCGTAATGGTCCAAAAATACGTCGAGATTTTATAGGCCAAAAGTTGGCGGTAATTGGAGAGGGCGGTCAAAGCATACTCAGAACCAAAAAAGTTGGTGCGATTTGACCTGTTGTAAAACTGTTGATTGCCCTAATGATGCAATAATGGTAAGCTATCATGTGGTCGCTCTATGTTCAAATTTTTCTTTTTAAACAAAAATGAGGGGTTGACTTATACTCGTACTCGACTTATACTCTGACCATTACGGTAACTGCTTCGTGCTCTAAAATCTGACTTCTTATTTGGATTATAATTTTCAAACAAAAAACTGTCCGTTTACTAAATGTTTAATAATTAAGGGCATGAAAAAAACACTTTCAGGAATCAAAAGTATAAAAATGACCTCTGAATTGTGATGGCTGCAGCTTTTATCTGTGCTTTCGTTGGACCTTTGTCATGGAATATGCTAAAATAATAGAGACATCATCAATTTCTGTTGAATGATTACTGCCAGTTAGTTTCCTGCGGAATATCTTTGCCAGTAATGCTAATGAAAGTACAAAGTATCAAAGATAAATCAGTTTAAGTAACATGTATCAAGTAAGTAAGTAACAGTTTAAGTAAGTAACAAAGTATCAAAGATAAATCAGTTTAAGTAACATGTAACTTACTCGTAAATGTCTTTGGATGCGCTAACCTTTCGGACCCTCTCCTCTTGCTTCACCTGAAGCTTCGCAAATCTTGGAGGAAATCAAGCAATCAATAAAAAGACGAGAAAAAGCAAGCTTCAATATTTAATTTAACATTCTTGAATTCAATACTAATTAATGAATGATCTATATTCGATTTCAAACTGAAGCATGCATATTCCAGGGTAGGGGTATCATAATAGCATTCTTTCTGTGAGGACAAAGACCAACCAAAATTCGATAAGTTATAATATACATACAGCTGTCAGCTACCAATAACCACATCATGACATTCTAAATTTGAATTCTTGATATACTTCCATGTAAGATAGGAAGTATTTATAGGCTAACAATTGACAGTCCAAATCACAAAATACATCGCTAGATCTAATAGACTACTAATATACTGTTTATGCTAAATACACAGATTTTTTCTAACACAACTTCTTGAGGTAAAGAAAATACTACTATCCATAAGCGTAGGAGGACCTCAAATTTATGATAGGGAGGCGTTACATTTATGCTAGAATGAGTAAAGCAGTCTGGAGTGCTGTCGGAAAAGTTGCCCGAATTCCCTATTGTTCTTTTAGGAAAATTGCACTGATATAGCGGAGTTCTGATCAACTAAGGGGGCTGCACCCTCCCTCGTCACCCCTTCTCCTACGCTTATGCTATTATCCAAAGGCACAGTAAAATATTTACTCTCTGCTTCTAGCTTGAGCTTTCATTGTTCTCTCGTTATCTCTTTTCTTCAGATGCCCTTTGTATTGCTTTTCCCAATCATCAACATTTATCTGGGGCGCCCTCTGACTTAATCTTTCTTCCATCAGCCGCTTTCTCGCTAAGTAGCCTCGCATTGAACTATGAAAAAATACCACTGATATAATGCAATAATTAAACAATCTATATGCATGACATGCCAAGTTACGATGGCAATTAATTCACACGATAAATAATGTGAATCCATAACTTTTTCAATGCAAACCTTTCTTCATCTCTTTTCAATAAGGTTTGTTTGTGCGAATGAAATTTCACTTATTCTAATCAACTCACAAACCAAAAAAATATGAAGCCAATGGCATCTTCAATGCAATCCACAAAAAATTCGTACTCAAAGCAGTATAACGGATTGGAATATTGAACAACCAAAATATTCGCTAGAAAAATGTAACAGAAAAAATATCAACTAATTATTGTATGGTGAGATGCATCTCCTGGTTAAATGATACAATCTCTATAAGTTCTATCTATGCATCATAAGAATCATATCTCTAAGGGACACACTGTGGTAATTCTATCACAAGAAAAGAAGAATTTTTAAACTCAGTAGAGCGTCGGAATTAAATAAATTCATCCCAGCCAAAAATTGACTTCTACAATAATCATTGGTATTATGATTTTCATTGTCATTTATACTTAGAAATAAGCAAAATCTACTATGCTACATATATTTTGCAGTAGAAATCACCATAAAATATGCTAATCATATGCAGCAAAGGTTTCCTTTAGACACTTAATGCATCTCAAGTGGTATCTTCACTAAATAGCACTGCATATGCAATATCAGATGATAAATGCAGGACTACTTCTGAAGAATATCTCTATTTTATTACTTTTCTATTTTCAATATGGCTCTTAAGGGCTGAGCTAGGGCTCCATCACTAGAATAAAAATCCTAAAAATTATGCTGAAAACTGAGAAATAACCAAGAGGAATATTCAGTTGAAGCATAAACCTATAAGTCACAATTTGTGGTAGTGTTTGACCTGAAAAGAGGCGAAGAAGAATTATTGATACAAAGAAATGTATGTGGCTGATGAGAAATACCTTTGTATCTTGATAGCTGCTCTCTTTTGACGCTCCTTTTCCAAAACTTTCAGGTTACGTGCATATTTCCGAGCCATGTAGCCACGGAAGATTCTAAAATGATATTGCAAAGCTAAGATATGAAGGTAACCAAAGTATGATTATACTCAGGGTACAAAAGTATGGAAACGAAGGGTCTAAAAGTTCGTTTTCAAAAATGGCGCTTAATACTGGTCGAAAAATTTGCAATTGTTCTCCATGGAAGTAGTAGCTAACGTGACCACAAAGAATTCATATGTACATAAACACTTCTATCTTCGAAACATGCTAGACTTTTTCAACTATTCTTTAGTAATTTAAAGAAAACAAGAAAATATAAGTATGACTACATATTGTAAATTACCAGACTGCCAAAGAGTAGAAGTTAAACATTTCCATTTTATTAGGCTTTCCTATCTTGAAATTGGAAAGTAAATGATAAAACATTTTTGCAATATTTATAGATTTCAAAATACTTCGAACTACGAGTTTTAGTGGAGGAACAAGGAGAATGTGGCCGTATGAAAAATTGTATTGAATGGAGGAGAACGAGCTGTGTACAAATTTCATAGATAATGAGATTTTCAACTACGGGTAAAATAAAATTTTTGGCTTCAAACTATTTTTCCATCAGAGCAAATATCAATACGGTTTGTGAAAAGAATATTGCATCAATATGGCATCAAAAACTACAAAAAGATTAAGCTACTTGAAAGCACGTGTGTATGTTGTTGAAGGCCATCGTTTCCATACTTTTGTACCCTGAGTGTATATACCAGGGTATCATTATCGGAAAATAATGGCAAGGAGACAGTCATAATCACTGCATACACGTGGGACATCCTCGTGACATTAACTTACAATCTTCATAAATCAAAAGCATATCTCTGAATACTATGAACTTAAGCAGTACACTATCTGCCCTTTAATGCAAATATGTATGTCCTATAATGTTCCTTAAGCAGTACACTATCCGTCCAACAAAAAAAAAATCAAAAGTTAAAAGTACCTTTGAATATCAACTGCAGCATTTGTTTTTCGTTGAAGCTGGTAATCTTCTTCCAAAGTGGGCTTAAGAAAGAAAGAAGTTGTTCACTAATTATACATGGTGTAGAATTGCAAGAGTCTCGATCTAATTAGGGAGCAGCCTCAGAAACACAGAAACTACTCTGGGATATTCAATACTATCTGCGGTAGGTAGCGTTGTAAGAGAGAGTCATGTCAATCATGTATGTGGATAACACATAAAAGGCATATGCCGTGAAAGGACATAATCCTATTTACGGTAAAAAAAACCTAAAACACTTCTACAGTTTGCAACGTTTAAAAAATGGAACAACTCGGCCCTAAGCTTGCACGGAAGTTCTGTGATAATTTTCAACCTGTGCTACATCAAATGAAAAATACAAACCGGTGCTAGATCAAATGCAAAAATCACTAATGCAAGAAACTTTTCCTAGGAATTTAAAGAATTTGAGAGAAAAGCAATCAACTCACATTATCATCAAAACAATAATGCGAAAAATCGTTGACAGCAAAGATTCCATCCACTGCCTCCTTGGTTCTACTTCTAGAACGAGATCTAGTGGATCTCTTCGAATTAGCAGATCCCAATCTACTAGATGAATGAGAGCAGGCTGATGCTGGGCGGCTCAGATTCTGCATTGGAGGAGCAGTTACTATATTCTCCATCTGTCGACTGCCAGGTCTACTAGCATTTGGTACTTTCGCTTGAATTTGTGTCATAATAGGTTGCGTTGCTTTTGAAGACTGTGTTGATCTTTCTTCCACTTGCAAGGCATGGCCTTCTGCTTTGAGAGGAAAGTATCCACCTAGGGGTAGATACAAGTTATGATGCAAAAATTTTCCTGGTTTATCAAGAGATAAACGTTTCTAAATTTTTTCAAACTTTAATCCGAAAAGATTCTACTCCTCAATGCCCTTTTATTTTCCACGTCTTGTTTGTACAATGAGACAATTTCTAGGTACTAAAAGCCATAAGTGCTTTATACCTGCGGTCCCCAACCACCGGGTCACGGAATCGTGCCGGTTCATAGATCAATTGGCACCGGGCCGGACAAGAATATTTTTCCTATTTGCCACGTCAATCACTGTGACAGAACCTTGCATCATAGTGAAAGCATGCACAGGGTTCCCACTCTTTTATCATCAACTTTTTTAGGATATTTAAAGAATTTAAGAGATTTTTTCGCCTCTTTTTTAGGAAGTTTTGCAGATTCCAGAAAAATTTGGTAAACGTTGAGGTATTTTTGGGAAAATAATGGATAACATTTCCTTCTGATGACATGATATAAATATGGCAAATGGCCAACATAGGTTTGGTATAGCATGAAAAGTCATTATGCCTATAGCAGAAAAGATCATTAGACCTACTCAAAAAATAATAACTTCACGGTAGGATTAGAGAAGTGATGATTTGACCATTTACATTATGATAAACTATCATAAAAAATTTATTAAGCAACATCAAAACAATCTGCAATTGCTAATGATTGAAATTTATAAAGCAAAAAAAACAATCTCAGTCCAGGATGTATGAAAGATATTTTTTTTGAAAACCGCAGAAATTATAACCTGAGAAGTGATAATCACATGCAGTTGCCAAAGTTATGACCACAGCACTGAAAATATAATGTATAGAGGCATCCCTTTTATGGTCTTCTCTTCCAAAAGAAGTATACAGTTCTAGCACTCTATCCGAGTTCAAGGAACACATGAAATTATGGAATGGAAATATATGCAAGTGCAGATTTTGCACAACGTTTATACCAGGTGTAGGCCATTTGTAAATAAAAAAATTGTAGTATTTGTAATTAGGTTTTATTTATCATGTAATACTGTTTTCTTTCTTTCATTTGCTTAAGTGGGTTGGCTTTAATTAGCATTAGTACGCTATACCTTTTTAGAAGCCAACGGCAAATGAGTTGATCATATCAGATCATATCAATCATATCATATCATATCATATTATATCAATCATATCTTATCATATCTTATCATATCATATCATATCATATCATATCATATCATATCATATCATATCATATCATATCATATCATATCATATCATATCATATCATATCATATCATATAACTACTCAAAAGAAATTCAACTTAAGGAAAATATAGGACTTTCTATGACCATTCCCTGGGCCGTGGCAATAATTTCAAAAATTGACCGGTACGTGGGAATCAAAAGTAGGGGACCTCTGCTTTATTACACATCAAAATACCTAGATATTGGTGCACATATCATTAACTCTACAGCGTATAAGAATGAGCAGCACTAGAAGCTTCGACTTTTCCCGAATTTGCGACTGCATTACTAGTGTTTTTAAACAAAATTAATATAAGACAAACAGAAATTTAAAAAGTTTGCAAGCTTACATTAATAAAAAAGAGATTTTCTTAAGGAATTTACCATTGTATTGATTAAGCCATTCTACCCTTCTTGCGTCTAATTCATCTCCTTGTATGTTTTCATTCGCAAGGTGATAAACTGGTAGCGTACCATGCGAGTTTTTTCCCGCTTCTCCATCTAAGTATCTGCTTCTGCTCTCACTACTTGAGCCCACACTATGCGTTTTTTCAGGTAACTCCACAGCAAACTGTCGAATGTGATATTGTTGCCTTTAAGAATATAAATCAGAATTAAATTAAACTACAACGAATTATAACGCGAAAGTTAAAATACAATCAAAGCAGCATCCCAGCAGCACTATGAGAAAGTCACATATATTTAAGGAATAATAACATACTATCAAATTAGGATAGTGCTACATTTTCGTAATATGAATGGGCTGTAATACACCATGGTTGATCTTGTAATCATTAAAATGGTATTAGAGCAGATTGCATGCCACACATACTACTGATAGAAACTTGCTTAATAACAATCTAATACGTTTCTAAAAACCATCAGTGCCAAACATGAAAGCAGCAATCACGGTTCAAATAAGTTCCCAAATCATACATTCTTAGCCAAAATAGTGCCACACATGAAAGCAGCACTTATGGTTAAAATAATTTTCCAAATCACACATTCCTGAGCCAACAGTCCAGTGCATCACGGATGGGAAAAAGACATAGAAACAACTCAAATTATGTATAGAGAATTCAAAGCAAAAATATCAAGAAAGTATTGCAGACTACTGAAAAATCCTGAAATGAGGGAAGATGCGACATTGAAGGGATATGAACACAGTGGCGGTGCCACTGGGGAATTGGGGAGACTTGCCCCCCCCACTTCTCACCAAGATCAATTTTCTAACACGTCCAAATTCGATGATAAAATCATAGGGGGGGGGGGTGAAGGAACCCTAGCATGATTTTGAAATGGGTGTAGCAACCAGATTGCGTAATAATTTTAGCACGTGGAAACTAAAATCCTCCAGTCTTCGATGGCTGGCGCAGCCCCTGTATGAACAGTATTGCAAGCTATGCTACTGTTTTCAAATGTAAGAATGACTATCATTGTACCACTTCAAATTAAGAAAGAAGAATTTTATTTTCAAATCTCAGCTAAATCACGTTAGCAAAACCCTTGGGTGGCACCAGCAGGAATTGTCCGACGGGAGGCTGACTCTTCCAATGAGGGAGCTAAAACACAGTTACTAGGGTACTATAATTGCCATAAATCTCCGATAAAATACTCCTTCACCTTGAAATGGGGGCTAGCATGCTCCAACCGGGGGCTATTGCACGAAACATTAACATTTCCGAAAATCCGACAATTTCAAAAGATTGAGGAGTCATGCCCCCTGACCCCCGACGACGATGCTCCTGGCTAGATATAAACTGAAGAGCAAGGTTTTTCTACAATTCAATCATATCTGGCGTTAAATAGAATGAGACCGAAAATGACGTAATAAACTAATTCACAGTTCCAATCTGACGTCAGATAAATCCCATTTCAAGGTAGTTCTACATCACAATTGCCGAAAATGATACACTTGATAATTGGGCTCCCTCTCATTTTATGAAGATACAAGTTCGCGGCAATAGCAACGAAGGACATATTTTGCAAAAGAAAGTCAGAAACAAAGAGCTATACATTTGGAAATTCAAAGATATTTCTACAAGCAAAAACACTAAGACAATGGGTGCACTATTTTCCTGCGCTTCGAAACGCAACAAAGTAGGGCCAAATGAGCAAAGCAGTAGATCTAGGAAGCAGAAAAGGGGCTCAAAGAGGAATACAAACAAAGTGTTTGTGTCTACTGCGAATGAAAGAGATCAATTGCTACTCATAAGTGCAGAAGATGAGGAACTTTATGCTGAAGATGAACTGAAGCCGGATAGATTCCGTCCTAGGAACCCTAGTCCTCCAGTCACAGCACCATTTACAAAAGACGATGTTGTTGAGACTGAACTACTGGATGAAAGCTCAATGTGCATTTATGAGACGGAACCAGCTATCTGGAATACGCAGCAACAGCAAAGAATGATTGAAGATCATACAAATATTTGTGGGGTAAAACTATATATTCATATATTCCATTTAGCTATATAGGCATTACAATGACATTTGATTATCGAGAAATAAAAAGTTAATAGGTTACTAATGAGCCAGTAGCTACCGTGCTGAAGTGTTTGCGCCTTGAAAAAAGTCCTAAGTGCAACCCCAGCCAGGGGGGAAGCTAAATACAATTTTTGGGCAGGTGCAAAACCTTAATTTGCTAAAAAAAGACTTGTGTACTACAAAGAAGAATAATTTATCGACAAAAGATGCAACAGCCATAGAAGATATCATCAATTTACAAGAAGACTTGTTCGTGATAAAGAAGACCAATTTGATGACAAAAGAAACAACAGCCATGAAAAATGTCATCAGTTTACCTACAAACTACATGTTGCGGGGGCGTGGCACCCCTAAAACCCTCTTAGCTAAGTCTCTGACCAAACCTCACAGCAACTTTGGCATATACTCTATATTGCTGCCTCTTTACTATACTTTGAATAATGTTCCAATCTCACCCCGGTTATTCCAGCCCCTATTCCAGTAGGCACCAAAGATTAGCGCTGATGCCCACCGACCATGCACTTTGTAAAATGGTATAAAATTCTATATTCACATAGAATTGTATAAAGCAATAAAGTAATTTCAACTAACAGGATGAAACTTCCTGACATCATAAGTTTCAGGATGAGAGCCCTTGCGTTCTTTAAACAAAAGCTTTAACTTAGTTGCAAAAACACTTTGTACATTTATTTGACTAATACAGCTCGTTTTTCGTTGAACAGGTCCTTGATTGATAACGGAATATGTATTCTGAACATGTTGAAATCCACTAGTAACTTATATAGCTGTGTAATTTTGCTTGTACAGATTATATTGACAGTCAATTGCACGTTGTCTGATATAATTAAACGTATTCTGAACATGGTTAAATCTGTTATTAAACTTCATAGCTGTGTAATTTTGCTTGTATAGATTATATTGACAGTCCATTGCACGTTGTCTGATATAATGAAAAGTGTAATTGTAATTAGTTATAACTTGATATTATACTGAAGTTTCAAAAAAGTTATAAATAAGAATTCTATGTGAATAAAGTCAGCTTTTAAGAGAGAAACACACTGAATGAAAATAATAGTCAGGAAATATTAGTCATAATAAAGTAATAAAAATGAAAAGCTATATATCATATTCATATAGTCAAGAAGAAATTAATTGAATAGATTTGAGGATAATACCAACAAATTTTATTATAGCTTATAGAAAATTACGAAGACGAAAGCCCTCTAACAAGCAATAGAAGTGAGCACGAAGACGTGGAAACTGGAAAATTTGCAATTGGAGAAAGCGGAAAACTTGAAATGGACGTTCAAGAAAAAGAGATAGAGGAAGAGAATTCAGGCATATCGGAAATGATGGGTGGACAAGAAAGGGATAGGATCTCCAATGCTTGCAATACTAAGTTTGAAGATGAGAGAGATGAATTTACAGATTCGTACTTTGAAACAATTGATAAGCTACTAAAATCAAAACATTGCAAATGGAACAGATCCGACTCTTATCTCAGCAGAGAAAACTCGTTTAGAGACTTCCAAATTGGAATCAAGCCAAAACCTGAATGTTACCGCATCACAACTGCATCGCAAAACAGAGGACTTGAATCAATTGGAAGTATTTATTCTGGTTCACTGATGCAATTATCTGGAAGTTCAACTAGAGGTTTCAAAGGAACTGAGACCAGGCTGAGCATTACGTCACCTTTGCTAACAAGTGAAGAAGATAACGCTTCAAGAAACCACGAGAGAAGATTTACCAAGGATAGCATATATGCTTGGAGTACAAGTACTCCTGATCCAAGAACATTTGAATCACCAACAGACAGGTAAGGGTGCTTAACCACTGAAATAGAAAGGCATGCACACACACCACACAAACACACACGCAAGCAAACACACACAAACACAAACAGACATACATACATACACAAGCAGGTACACAAACACACATAAACACAAACACTCACAAACACAATAACTCTACCATTTATCACCAGCGAACGCAACCCCTCCCAAATCCTGATACAAATATTCAGTTCTCATGAACTCTTCTATCAATTCTCCAGGTCACCAAGTGCTTCTCCTTGTACTCCAACAATACTACAAACATCAAACTACAAGAATGTCATGGACTCATATGAGCGCAAGATGGTATCATTTGATGAATTGATAAATGACGATGACCTCTGGAATGAGACTACAGATACTGACATTTCATTCTCAAGTTTCTCAAACGAGCATGAAAAAATCGGAAATGTAAGACATATCAAGGTACGACCAGCCATAAACAGGTGGTCATACGTCATAAATTCCACTGTGCAATGCAAGCACGGGAAAATCAAATCAGCATGCACACTGTGCACCCGTCCTAAAGGCAGGCATGGAAGAGCATTTAAAGAAGCAGAAGAGAGGCGATATAAACAATTAGAGGAGAGAAGAATTATGTTCAAATGAAACAGAATCGTAATGTAAATGATAGTATTTTGCTTCTCCGTTAATATTATCAACAACATTGATGGTGAAGACAATGATGATGATGATGGTGGTGATGATGATGATGATGATGATGATGATGATGATGATGATGATGATGATGATGATGATGATGATGATGGTGATGATAATGATGATGATGATGATGGTGATGATAATGATGATGATGATGATGAGGATGGTGATGATGATGATTGTGATGATCATGATGATGATGGGTGATGATGATGGTGTTTGGAGACCTCCACGTGGTGGCAAGCGGGTACAGAGAGACAACTGCCCTTAAGTAGATAGTGATGTATGTCGCAGGGATTCAGAATTAGGGCAGATGCTGATGACCTGTGGCGAACTGTCCAACCAGTCCCCTTCAGTGAAAAGCAGACTCAGTGGCTCACCCTACAGCTCTGCTTAGTAACTGTTGGGGTAACAGAGTGGATTGATTGTAGTCAACTGGATCACCTCTTTAAACAAATGACCGGCGATAACTGACCCCAGGGTTAGTCCTAGGCCCTTTCGGGAGCTAAATGGGAAACAGGAACCAGAACGATATGACGATATGATGATGATGATGATGATGATGATGATGTTGATGACGATAATTATTATTATTACGATGATGATTATTATGATGATGATGATGATGATACTCATAAAATTGTATAATAAAGATCCAGCATTAACGATCGTTGGAGGATGTGAAGGCCATAGCGATACTGCTGATAATGAAGACAATGCTAATACCAACTATGTACGTGATGATAGCTATCTGAAGAAAATTGGGCCTAATTATAGGACTTGTATTTCACCAAAATAAACTTCCAAGACAACTGTGAATCTCGGAGTAATAAAAAGAGCCAAGAAACTCAAAAACAAGATAGGTACAGAATAGATAACTAATGAAAAACTAGAATAATTGGGGCAGCTGTGACCTGAAATCTAATATACCACCTTTTCTTTCAGGAAATTCACGAAATTTAATGGAGCAAAAGTATAGATGTAAGTAGTAGAACTTTAATTAATGACTTTGGCAGAAAAATGGCGGAATTAAGCAACGAAGACTGATAAACCGAGATTAAATGGCGGCAGGCACAACCTTCTGGAGAAGAAATTCCAATTGTCACTTTACCAAAGGTAAATGCTCAAGATGGGGAAAATGGAGGTAAACAGCCATCTGCTCGGGCCTAGGGGGTACAATGTAGGATAACTAGCTACAGGTCAAAGCCACAATCTTTATGGAGGTGGAAAAGGATAGATCTTTTTATGTGATAAATTCTACCATAATTTGTGTGCTTTTGCCATCTACATTAATATCGATAACCTTTCTGTATATTAAGGTATCGAATTCTGCATTTTCAATAGGCACGTAAGCACTTTTACCCTTGAGCAGCTGCACTTTTTACCATATAATGCACTTCACCATATAAAACATTTTTGTACTCTTACTATCTACGTTAATATCGATAACCTTTTTGGCTATTAAGGTATCAAGTTTTACATTTTCAATGAGTACATAAGCACTTGTACCCCTTACCATATAAAGCACTACACTATATGAAGCATTTTTGTCTTCTTACCATCTATAACAATGTTGATAACCTTTCGGAATGTTAAAGGTATCACATTCACATTTTCAATGGGTACGTAAGCACATGTACCCTTTACCTTAGAAAGCATTTCACCATATAAAGCATTCTTGTACTCGTACTATCTACAATAATATCGATAACATTTTTGAATATCAAGGCATCAAGTTTTACATTTTCAATGAGTACATAAGCATTTGTACCCCTTACCATATAAAGCACTTCACCATATTAAGAACTTTTGTCGTCTTACCATCTATAATGATGTTGATAACCTTTTGGAATATTAAAGGTATCACATTCACATTTTCAATGGGTACGTAAGCACTTGGTACCCTTTACCATATAAAGCACTTCACTATATAAAGCATTCTTCTGTTCTTACCATCTATAATGATGTTGAGTATCACATTACCCATTTTCAATGGGTACGTAAGTACTTGTACCCTTTACCATATAAAGCATCTCACCTTATAAAGCATATTTCTGTTCTTACCATCTATAATGGTGTCTATAACCTTTTAGAATATTAAGGTATCCCATTCCGCATTTTCAATGGGTATGTAAGCATCTGTACCCTATACCTTAGAAAGCACTTCATCATATAAAGCATTCTTGCACTCTTACTATCTACAATTATATCGATAACCTTCTTGAATATCAAGGCATCGAGTTTTACATTTTCAATGAGTACGTAAGCACTTGTATTCCTTACCATATAAAGCACTTCACCAAATGAAGAATTTTTTGCCTTCTTATCATCTATAATGATGTTGATAACCTTTTGGAATATTAAAGGTATCTTAAGAGACAAAGATGCTCCTCTTGATCTATGCTCTGGGTATCCATTTTCCTGATAATGCCTCAGGCAAAATCCTTCGTATTAGAGGTATTGAGGATGAAGAGTATCACCTATTTGTAAAATATGAACAACAAGGGCGCTGGCCTTCATAAACTAGTAAAATGGATATAGTAGACTTGTTAGATCATTTCAATAGGAAAGACGTTAAAAA
>WIPJ01001849.1:1552403-1574991 GCA_018155075.1 Cassiopea andromeda
TAATATATATATACACATACATACCTGCATAAAGGAATATAAGGAAATAAAATGCGATAAAAAATAATGCATTTGAGCTCGACAGCAATGAAATCAAGGTGAATTCAACATGACATATCTTTCAACACTGCATACTTGAAGGTCTCATGACTACGAGAAAGAGCTTCATCCACTATAATAAGATCGAAGGCCAGTAAGTTACAATGTACTACTATTCAATGACCTCACAATCATCTAAACAACATCAAATACTTATTGCAGGCGAATAAAGTAATATAAAATGATCAAACAACTTATTTTGATTGTTAGATCACATTTGCTTACCTCTTGCTTTCAGACTGCCAGTTGGATGAAACTAAAATATAGCAGACTATTATTTTAATCCAAAATTTAAACTTCAACACTTAAAACGGATGAGAATTGAAGCTCTAAGCCAACCAAATGCAAAAGAGAAAATTAGTAGGTGTAAAAATAAAGCTCTTTGCATTTTATCTTTTCACATCACTTTCAGGCCATATTAGTATAGCTTCAGCACTGCATATATCAATAACGTTGGCTGCATTAGCTACTTAAGACCAAATTGTTCATTTAACAAATATGCGGGCGAAAAAATTAGTGAGATTGGCTGAAATGGTGCACAGACTAGGGAAGTAAGAAACACGGCTTTCAAAAGATGGGGCTTGCATATAGTTCTGAAATAGCGAAGGGCACTTGGGTGCGAGGGGTGCAATCACTCCCACCAATAATATCAGATTTGAAGACTTCACAGAGCTACAGAAAATGATTTACAGCAGCAATAATCAACAAAATTCAAGAGGCTTTCACCCCTCCCCCAAATAAATTCCAAAGTGCCCACCATTGTTGAGAAAGTATATTAAACATTAAAAGATACTATTTTCATCGCTTCTGCATTTGCACATTGAAACATGCATTCATATATGCAAGGACAAGAAGATACCCCACGTTCAAAAGAAGGTTTCTATTGGCACACCAGCGTGGCTGTGAAGCAAACACTTAACAAACAATAAGCTCCTTACCAGTATCCTTTTCAAAAGGCTTTGTGAACTTTACATAGTCTGTGGTATCACTGTTTTCCGCATCTTGCGATACAACCCAAACTGGATAAGCTCCACTGTGACCAGTCATACGATCACTATAGAAGAATACCAAAATTAAGATAATGATAGCTTTCTATACTATGTATTTGGCTATAAATGAAAAAGTACATTCAAATAAATGTGGATGAGCACACTACGATTTTTGTATAGATGTAATTCAAATTTGGAATGTACCTGGATCGTCGATCAGAAGCCCCAAGGTGCCTTATGATCATAGACGACGCCAATGCTTTTGTGTTCATGGTACGCGGATCTTTGTTCTGGTATACAACTTGAGGTGATGTGTACTGAGACCGCGTCGTTATGTTATCCGAACGACTGTAGTTATACGGTCTATAAGTAGATTGAAATCATCGAGCTAACAAAACATTGTGTCCTTGCAACTGTTATCACATTTAATTCGATCTCGGCTTAGTAAACTTCAAAAAGCAAAAGGCTGCCCTAAAAGTGGTACAAGCAAGTACAATTAACAGAATAAACAATGCGAAATCCAATCCAGTCCTGACATCTAAACAATACACCCCCTGATAGATGTTTGCATGATTGACCCATTATTGCTTGAGCTTTCAATATATCCCTATGCATTGTTACGACAAACACTGCTGTGCTCCTACAACAGCCGCCAAAAGTCCTGAGACACTTTGCTCACTTTTATTCTGCAAGTAACATTTGCCTCTTCCTCCCCCTAAACAATGTTGGTTTATGGGAGAAGTGAATGTGGTAATGGAAAAATTTCACTTTGAAAATGACACCAAGTGTCTCATCAAAAGAACATGTTCTAGGAGGAAAGAGGGTGCGTGCAAGACGCATTGGGTGAAATGCTGAGAGAACTATATTTTTTCATATTTTTTTGAGTCTCCTAGAGACTTTTGGCGACTATTGTAGCAACATTCCCAACGCATGTTTATTGGGCAAATTGTAATGGTATTGCAAAATCAATCTCATTTTAAACACATACTTCCATCAAAAATCAAGCTTTCATGCATGAATTCATAACAGCTTAATCATCGATTAACAGAATAAGGAAGCCAGTCCATTTTTATGCCAAGAATCCCTCAGAAAGGCAACTGATTCTATCTTGTTGAAGCACGAAAACATTCAACAAAAGGATAGTCCGTCATAGGGCCACTAAAAATACAGGGGTAGTAGAAATAGCGCAACCTGATTACAACAGAAACGACAGACACATTACCTTGAAAGCTTCTTCAAATATGTTTTGTTTCCAAAGGCATCATGTTTGTACCTAAAATAATTTTTCAAACATTACCAGGCATTATGAAGTATGCTACTTTAAAAAATGAAAAACTTACAGTGTACATGCTGCAATTTCATGTCAATTATTTAGAAAGAGTACATAGCAGGGTTTCAAAAAATCGAGATTAAGCACTGAAAAATTGCCAAATTCAACAAAATGTGATCATATACTAGGAAGCTACTCATATCCTTGCAGTCTTTCATTTATCCAATGATACTACTAGTTCTCCCATTGACTTTTGGGTGGACGTCAAAGCGAGAATTTAGCTGGTGCTCGAGATAAGACTTAAATCAGTGTCCTATATATAAATCTCAGAGTGCAGATACTCTCTTATTAATACGGTTCAACAAGTAGTCAGAGGCAGTAGTCAGAGGCTTTAGCTAAGCTTTCCTAATAAATTCTAAACTTTTGATCTGGAGTGTATACGGTGCATTACTATTTCAATGTACATCAACTTTTGAACCCACAGATAAAAAACAGTTTTACGTACTGATATCTAACTGAATCCGGCTCAACAGGTCCGGAAACTTTATAATGTTTCTCCGTCTTTACTGGCTTTTCTTGTGGAAAATGAACTTTATACATCTTTGAACTTTCTTCTGGGAAAAGTATTTCCGCCTTTTTTAACTTCTGATTGCTTAATTCATGCTTCAATCCTGCATTCGCTCTATGAAAAGAGACTACAAAAATTATACTACACCACAACATCAACTGATGGCAATTCAAAGTCCTAATACTGCAGTCTTATCGATGCCAGTCCACATAAAAATTAAAAAAGGTGCACTTCAACTAATACTAATTCTCTAGAAATTTTGCTTATCTCTCAAGAAAAGCAAACGAACACAACACAAATTTTGAAGTACAAATTTTCACTATGAAAATCTACAAATATTGCCACATCAGATCGCTGTGAAAAGTTAATTTGAAAGTAAAGTTTCTTTCGTTATGGCTACCTGCTTAAGAGTAGAAGCTGCCTAAAATGACAATATGTGCACAAGGCAGTAACAAAATCAAAGTAAATGCCCTATTTGTTATTAACTATTCCTTGCTATTTGTTATTATTATAAAATATTCCTTGCATTTTGCTATTCAAATAATCCTTGCTTAATTTTCGGTAAAAGTGATGAAAAAGTTTTACCAAAATTAGCCACAAAAATAATATTATTTGTCTGAGCACTTTGATGAAGAACTTCGCGAACAAACCAGACTAGTATAACATTCTATGGATCAAGAGCCATGGAAAATCGAACATAAAGCTCGCAAAAGCCAGCCACATTCAAAAACCAAAATAACCAAGTAGTATTGGATATCGAAATTTGTACATATTTGCAGAAAGTACCATCCTGGTAGGTTCTTCAAAATGTGCTACACTTACGTGTTTACGTTAAGTACAAAGTTAAAAACCTTATTATGTAAGTCATGCCGTGAGCACGATCAAGGAATTACTTACAAACACGAATTATGACAACGGGTATGGCCTCAATCATAAACTCTCTCCGGTTGTTTCGTTCAAAGAGCGGATCCACCGTGCTCATCTCATATCACAATACAAACTACTTGAGTTCAATTCGTAAAGGTTCGGTGAAATGAAATTTGTTTATTGCTTCAAAATACTCAGCTATGCTCCAAAATCACACCTTGTGGGTCTCTTTCTCATTTGCGAACATTTTCCTGCAAAAGGGGGGTTTTATTGCTACCGGAGGCAGAAAAACTTCAGCCCTGAAGCAACAACAACCTATGGCCGTGTGACGTAAGGAGGGCCATTACAATATGAAATTGCTGGCAAGCAATACTTTACTCTCAGGTTTCCTTTCTGGAAAGCCCTGAAATTGATGATGAGTAATGCATTGTCCCAGATTCATGTGAGGAATATGTCAAAAAAGAGCTAAATGAAGAGCTAACTATATCCCATTTTACATCACAAGTCCTTCGCACAAGACTTTGTTAATGTCATACTTTCAATGGGAGTTGTGCAACACTTGCTTCAAATTTGAATGCGAAAGTTGGCTTAACATCAATCCTCGAATAAGCCCCCGGGGGCTTATTTGCAAAAATGAACTTTTGGATGGGGCTTATTCGAGGGGCTTCTTTCAAAGTTTTGCATTTCCGCCAAAGGTTCACATAATTTTCTCAATCACCTAAAGTAAAAAGATTACCAAAGGGCTAACTTGCAAACAACATTTACTAGTCAATAACGATTTCTTCAGTATCATCACGAAAATCACGGTTCTTTTTGCATTTTTTTATCTCCAGTCAAAGGAACTAATACTACATAGCTATTATCCGCAGGGGCTTTCTTGAACTAAGATATTATTCCGCAACTATGTTTTCTTCGAGTAAGGCCCCATGATGGCATATTCGAGGATGGGGTTTATTTGTAAATACGACTTTTAGGTGGGGGCTCATTTGAGGGGGCTTATTAGGAGGTGGGGGCTTACTTGAGGGTTTACGGTATTCATTTTATCTTACCCTAGACAACAATAAAAAAATGGGTTTTATCAATTTTGACTTCACTACACCATTAGGACGTTGTAACCAAAAGTCAGGGAAGCTTCCAACCTACGATTGTAACGTTCAAATTTCTGCAAACAGTCGCTTATGTCAGTGAAAGCTTGACGAATATTACAAGACACGTTATATTATCTCTCATAAATAATAGAATTTGATATGAATAATAAAAAAGAAAAATTTGAAAAAGCCTGTACCTGAGATGCAGTCTTGGACTCAAACGATCACGTGGACTGCTGTGTGGGGAACCGGAAGGACTTGATCTGGCTTCTTTTCGACATTCGGTTAATATCTGCATCTACGTAGGATAAAACAACTTCAGTACAAGTAAAAAAGTCGATTTCTGTAAAATATATAAATCATAAATGCTTACCGAAAAATGAGCAGCTTCAGATTGGGAGATGCGTAACGTAAATTCTCTAATAAGCCCCCTGGGGGGTTATTTGCAAAAATGAATTTTTGGATGGGGGCTTATTCGCGAGGAGCGCTTTATTCGAGGGGGGCTTATTTCAAAGTTCGGCATTTCCCTCATAGGTTGATAGAAAAAACGACATAAGTTTGTCAATCAACTAAACCAAAATATCATACAAAGGCTATTTCGCAAAAGAAATGTCATAGCAAATAACGATTTTTGTCATTATCATCATGTAAATCATGTTTCTTTCTGCTGTTTTGTTTCCATTGAAGGGAGGTAATACTGTATAGCTATTATTCTGTAATGCATGCATGCATGCATGGGGCGCTTATTTACAAAAATAAGTTTCTAGGTGGGGGCTTATTAGGAGGTGAGGGCTTATTCGAGGATTTACGGTATTGATAAATTGCTTCAGTTCTTCTTCCATTATCATAGAGGATAACTGCATTGAAGTTAACTGATTGAAGGTAACTACGTCATAATGCTAAACGCCCTAACCGGTAGTTAACTGTGTTACGAGTGTAAAGTTGTCCTCTCTGATATAGAGAGTCAACTCTCATCTTACTAAACACTCTAAAAATAGCTTCGATTCAAAATAAGGAGTGGGAGCCTTTCCACTTAATGAAGAATCTCTCCTAAAGTGAAAGGCTCGTGTATTTTCAAACTGGATGAAACCAAAATAAACCATAAAATTTGAAAACAAACTTGGGATGGTAGGGCTAACTGCACTCTGGTAGGGCTATGCAGTTCTAACTCAAGGTAATAGCATACTTCTTGCAAAAATGAATGTGAATGAGTGAAAGTTAATGCACCACTTCTTCAACTCTTAAGCAGATTGATCTTTCAACGAAAGCTATAGCAAGAAGTTGCATCTAAGAATTAACCAAAATCTGGTTAAAGAAGGGACGGCCTAGGTAGCAAAACGTAGCTAGAGCACAGGAAAACAATGTGATCTTCAGAGATGATTAGTTACTCTGAGCTTATTGCAAGCACCAAAATAAGCAATTCATGGTTGAAGTTGAGGCACACAAGCCTTCAAAGACAAAGAATTACAAAAATGCATAGTTGGAGAGATTTCGATGTTTAACATTGCAAAGAAAAATTGATTCAGCGAAAGAAAGTAGGGAAAAATGCAAAGGTGTGGAGGAGCATAACTTAATACAGAGTGCTGATAGTATTCGTAGCAAGGAACACTTAAATTATTTGAAAATTGCAACTTTAATGTCATAATTCTGAAGGTAAACAAGCTCTTTTCACAATCATCAAAATTACAAATACCTCAGTAAATGCCGGCTTTAGATCGACCTGGGAAACTTTCATATTTGCCTGCGTTCCAAAACATGAAACTAAGCAACAATACAGTCCACTCTGTGATACCTGATTTTTCAAATTTTTATGCTTGCATCTGCTTCTTCGATTCCAAAGTCATTAACATGGAGCACAACAGAAAACCATATTGTTGCGCTTCAAATTAATATCACGAAGAAACAATACAAAAAGTTATTCATCTCTTTAATGTGTCAAAACCGCTGTCAGTAAAAGAATCAATAAAACGATGGCGAAGATAGACAACAGTGGCCTTTATAAATGTGACAGGAAAGGCGGCCCAGGCTTCTAAAGATTCAACAGAAACAACCAGCCAAATGCAAGAAAAGATATATGTAAAAACACTTCACAACTTTTCTAAGGAAGACTAGCAACATTCAAAACAATGCAGTTTAGCAGCAACAATAGAGAAACAATCTCGATACATGTTGGTCCCATTGGCTATGTTTTAGAAACGTTTGTTGCTCATCACCCTTATCTTCCTTCACAAAATGGGCATTACTTTCAAAAGTAGCCGATACATTATTTCGAATACGTACTCGTGCGATTCTATCAAGAATCTGCAGTCCATAAATAAAAGACACACTGCCTATGTAATATGAAAGAAGGCGGTTTATAAACTGTATTTCTGGTGAGCTATTTCTGCAGACTCAGGAACTAAAACAGAGAAAAACGCTTCAAAACGAAGCTAAGCTATAATTTACTATCTCCAAAGGCAGATGACCTCAAAACCTAATAAACAAGATGCCGTATCAAATGCAACATAAGTCGCGGTTTACTCTAGGCAAGATGTGCTTTAGTTCATAGTCACAAAACAGGATGAAGATACTTGTCTACAAACCTTGTTAAATGATGCTAATAAGGAGCTTGAGATATGTGTGCCCAGGTTTTTGCAAACTTAAGGACCAAGTCAAGCTCTATCAGCTAAGTGTCTAGCTTAGTATCTCTGCACGGCTTTGCAGGTTCAGCCTATATGCGGAAGACTACGGTATTCAATAAACAAGCCAAGTCTCATAAAAAATCATCCATGAAAATGGTACAATGCAAAAAGAAGCCCTACTTTCTAAAGCGATTACTACTTTGAAACTCTAAAACATTGTATTTGCATTAAATGTGATACTATTGATGGATTTGAATTTCAAATGCAGGATAATCTCAAGCCTAACTTCACCATCTGTTTAAGCTTCGATGTCTGTACAGGACATGAGAACAAAATACTTACAGGAGCTTTTTGTTCCATCATCTGCTGACCTATGGGTGTCACCATCTCCAGAACTGCATTTGAAGTCAATCCTTGTCTGATGCTGTCAGAGAAGTAAAACAAGTAAGCATTAGCAAGTCATACTTCATTTTCGATTCAAATTCTATTGACAGTTTTTCTACGTATAATTTGTCTAGCTATATTGCTCCATGATGCAATTCAGGATTCCACAAGTGCGCTTAAGGCCCTGCTAAAGTAGTGGTATAGAAGGGGGAAGCGGGGGCGCAGTCCTCCTGGCTGTGACATGAGGGGGTAGCCCTCCCCCAACTCTGCTAAAGTTTTGGATATAAGAGCACAGAAGAATCACTATTCTATTGCAAAAAGGCTATTTTGGATTTGAAAAGCTGTCGAGAAATTGTTAGGTCACTAGATGCAGGGTATTAAAAGTACGTTGCTTACTGGACGACATTATCGTTAAAAGTTTCTTAATAAGATACATACAAGAAAAGAGCTATCAATAGAGTCCCCCTAGCGAGCGATTCACTTCTACATAAATGTGCTAAAATTCCCCAAGGTGTGATCAGGGGTTTCATCATAATGATTTGCATCAAACGAGTGATATTTCATGTTAGGTAGTTAGTCACCGAAGCAAAATAAGGAAGCTCTGGGCAATATTTTAGCACTAAAAAATAAATCAATCAAACAAAAACTTTTCATAGTTCACAATATTTGTAGTCCACATACGTTGCTAAAGTCAGGAATCCTTCAACTGTAGCAAAAAATTGCATTTATGAAGTTAACTTGTAAAGTGCATTTGTTTCCAAAACATATATTTACGACCATTGGCGTCAGCATACACTGCTCGCTGCATGCAAATCATGCTTATTGCTGCCTACATAGAGCGAGGCAACGTATATACATCAAAGCATGATTCAGAAAGTTCTATTGTCATTATAAATAATTTGCCATAAACCGCTTTTAAGAAGGCTTTGAACAGCGTTTGAGAAACATTTCCAATCATGATTATGGTAATATCTTCTGTCTTAATAGTGAGGCTGCATTTGAAAGTGCACCTCAACTAATAATGCAAAAACTACCAAAGTCACAAAGGAAATGTTTTCGGAATAAAAAAGAAAGGAAGAGACTCAATCTGAACTCTGAAATGGATACTTTCCAAACAATAAGCAAATTCGCACAAGCAAACAATATCGGGAGCATTGACTGTTGAAAAATGAAACAATTATAGATCTATTGTAAATGAAAAAATTACATTTCCTGCACATTTTCATTAAATATTCCAGTTTTTGAGAAGCACTCTTTGGATTTTAGAAAGCAGCTGCATATCTCTGCAATCACCCAACAGAGGACTATCTATGAACTAACTTTCATGTAGCTTGGTAAAAATTTTTCGAGGTCTGTAATTGTTAGGGGGGGGGGGTTCCCCAAGTGTCTGCCAACGCAATTACAGTATACTTTTAAGGACCCTTTCAGTTCCTTCTTGACTAGTACATTCGAATGTCACACTAGGATTTGATAGAGCTACAACCCATTTCAGTAAGTTGCTATAGCAAGAATACACTATAAATGGAAAATTGCCTACATAAAGACGTCTATAAAGTCAACAATGCATGAATTTACTCCATGGCGACCACACATCGATGGATATTTGCATAGAATAAAAGTAAATAGCTTTGCTAGGCTTTCTGACATGAACAGGACGTGAAGACCATTTGTGAGATGCAGGTGCTACGAAAACACAGCACAAGGAGCTTTTTCGTAAAACGATTATGAGCAATCTGTGAAAAGAGCTGATCAGTCTCTAACAGACTGTTCACTCATAAAATATGTATCTGCAAAAAACTGTTTTGCTAGAGAAAAGTATTCAAGAAAACAAACATTATGAGAAATAACGAGTCTTAGAAATAGAATAATAAGGATTACTCACAGGCCACTTTGTCGGTCGATTGGCTTCTTAGCAACGGTGTGATGAATATTGTTGCTTGAAGCTTAAAATAAGAAGAAACGATCTTTTTCAAAGACTACAAGAGATTTCCCTACGCAAAAGGAAAAAAACAATTACATATTTGAATAATAAAAGGGAATCGGTAGCACAGGAGAATATTGCTGCAGAACGAAGACCTCAGACGCAATTAAAGTAAGCATCCTGGTAAACAAATGGTACTTGGTAATTAAAAATCTAGCTTTATGAGTCCAAAAATACACGAAATAGTAAAGCAACCAATTAACTTTCAAAAAAGCAAGCGTTAATTTCCCAACACATTAGCAATGATCAGCACGAAGTATGAAACTAATGATCACGAACAAAACGAAACATTTCTATTGCGCTCCTAACGACTTCACCCTTGCAAATACCGAATGACAACAATAACACCAAATATTAAACAAGGAATTTAGCAATATACTTGACATATCTGAAGAGCAAATTCTAACATAGCTATATGATGGAGGCCAATAAGGCCTTTCATAAATGCAGCATAGAGAAATAGTTGATGCAACAAATGAGTTTACCAAAACAAAACTAGTTGTAAATTTGCCTAAGCTACAATACTATTACAAAAAGGCTGAAATGCATGTGGAAAAATAAGCTAAGCAACCTAGCCGTCGGTTGCAATCTATATCATTGGTTGCGGTAAACATTGAAGTAATGTAGACCTGTATACAGGCATGACTTGACGCAGCTTTTTATTTAAATCCCGGGCTTCATGTAGCTCAATACAATGTTCTCCCAATAGATCGGTTGGTTGGTAATCCAATTACGTATATCTAAATCAATTCGTATAAACAACAAAGCGTATATATCTGCTATTACGTCAGTAAAAGAATCCTTAAACTTTACTAATGCTTTCTGAGGCATGCTAACCTCTAAGAAAAAGTGACTGATCATCATAGAAAGTGAAAAAGGGGTGATAAGATGACTGTTACCACAAGTATCTACACTTACTGAAAGTGTTAACTAAAATCCAAAAATTCTGCACTTCGCAGGAGCAAAACAGAGGAGAGAAAACAGCACTGGTAGGGGTCAAAATAAACATAGTGCAGAAACGACATAAAATTACGACTTTCTTAAAAAACACCACTAGTTTTGTTATACAATCAATTACGATGCCACTGCTACACCAATAACTACCACTAACTTACAACAAATAGCTAATTGCAAAATTTTTGATGATCTACCTGTATTTCGTGAATTATCAACATCAGAGTCATCACTCTGTGCAATTTTCTTTCTCTCTTTGAGCTTTTGGAACTTTGAATAACTAGGAATATACTCTACTTGTGGGCGCTCTTCGACAGCATTTTTGTCTCTACTGCCTTCAAACTGCATGTTTACTTGTTCTGTAGAATTTGCTATCTTCTCTTCGTTATTGTGACTTAAACCTCTTTGGAAAGCGTCATAAACTTCGCTACCATTCTCGCCTACAATCTTTGATAATTGCTCGATAGATGGGCTATCTGCATATTCTTCAATCTCAGCATCTTTTACAATCTGATCTACATCAACAATCACTCTGTCCTCATCGATTTCCGATGTGTAGTCGTATATTTCTTTTTCAACTCTAACTTCCTTCACTTGACGTAAGGAGTCCGCACTTTTGCATCGAACAATTTCGTGTACACGCACAATTTCACTGTTTTGTTCGTGATGATTGGCCTGATCCGGTTGTTTTTTATCACTAGGTGCGTTATAGCGTATAGAGACTTTGGAAATAGGTCTGAAAATAAATCAATAGAAATGCAAGGCATTATTTAACAATGAAATCCCCATGCTATGAAGGCTGTCACAATGAGAAAGTTCTACATCACTTCCTAACAATCGCTTTCTTTGACTCCTGAGATTATTGGAATTTTTGTTATTGATGAACAAAACAAGAGAGTATCGGGGGGTTTACATACGGAAATATAGCAGATAAGGGGAGATAGAATACCACAATGAAAAAGAATTATATCTAGTCAAAGAAAAAGCTTAATGTAGAAATTTAAGACAATAAATAAGAATGGAATAATCAGGTGATCCACAAACGACTAGTAGACACAGAATTTTTTATCATTCAATGTCAGTAATACAGAATAACGGATTACTGGTAGATAAAACAAGGCCAACCATAGATGATTAAGAGTGTCCTATAACAAATATTGGGTCAGGTTTCTTTTTGCAAAATACGTTAATTCTCCTTCATCAATATCTTAGCAGTGCTTCTTTATCAGGAATTTTCAGAATAGACGAACAGTCTAAATCTCGTCATATGTTCAAATATAATAGCGCTAATACAACAAAGACTCTTCTAAGCTGTTTCTTTTATAATAGAAAGGTACAGCTGGGAAGAGAAACCGAAAGAAATCTGCAAGAGATGTTCACAATGGAAAAAACTATTTCAATCAAAATATAGCAAAACAAAAACCCCAATAAACAAAGAAAGCATGAAGCAAATGAATGGCAGTCAATGGGTGGTATGAAAAACGGAATAGAACTTCTTTAATTAAACCCTTTATGACAGTTTGAATTTTATGTTGAAAAATCCAAACTATGATTTACTGATATATTTGCTATTCTATTTATCATACTCATATATTCCTTCCTAAACTATTCAAAATTTTTGCATTGCCATCTTTTTAAATGTAAATCCTTGAGAACTGCTCACACATAAATAAATAAAACTTCGCTTTATGCCTACCTGGCCATGAAAGTTGACACCTGATGCAATATATTTTTATAATCGTAACAAAAAAACTCCTATTGCAAAATTGGTTGCTTCCATAACCAAGATGATTAAAAGTAAACGATGGCACTCCTCTATTCTATAACAACAGCTTTTATTTCTTCAAACAACAGTCATGCCTGCAAAAATTTTCAAGAGCTTTCACAACTACAGCACCAGAATCTACATGCATCAAATTCAATAAATTTCCTGGAAAATCTGATGACATATCGAACACTTGGTGTCAGTTATAGACTAAAACAAACCAACTCAGTTGTTTTTCTTTTCCAATTAGGCATTTTAATAAAAGGTAGATAAAGCATGATGCTTTTTACACTGAACACCTCAAAAGTTTTGCGCGTATCAGAATAAAATCCTTATTCATGAACAAAGCACCATATAACTAGTTTGTGAAGATGCAACCTATATTTAAATCCCAACAGGTACGGTACTTAATGATCAAGTCGGAGTCACGTTTGTTTGCATAAGGGCGTGTTTTACGGCTAATTACCAAACACTTCTCCTGAATTCAAACACGAGAGCATTAGAACGTCTGTAACTTGCTTGCTGGCAGTCTACGTGGCAACAAATACCAGATAAGTATAAAAGCCAGCTTACAATTGGGCATCTTCACTTGCTATCGGCTCTCTTTCCTTCGATTTGGCAAGACTCCTTTCCACCTTCGAAGTTCTGTCAACCTGCAAAAAAACCAGAGGATGTATATGGTAGAAAACAATGCAATATCTTGGAATCATACACTTTTAGATAATTCTCCTACAGAAAAAAACATCTTCAGCTGTAACATACTGAATTTCAGTACATGCAAATATTGCAGTACAAAAGCTGATACAATACCACAATATGCGGAGGAGCCGTATCAGGCCGCTTTACAATCTTCGGTTGTCCTGCTAATGATGACGTAACAAAGTCAGCTAAGTCATGTGGAATATCTGGTGGCACCACGCCATCAAAACCTTTTATATTCAAGAGGGCCTTTTGCATGGCTTCTTCATTTGTATGGGTAATCTACAAAACAATTACCATTCGACAGAGTTGCAACTTTTCGTGACTGACTAAGCACATGATTTTTTTGTGCCATTCATTAAACTTTTATGAATCCAAGGAATATATGATCACTTCTTTTTCAAATAATTTCAGCCTGTTATAAATCATAATTTATTGCGTTTCAACTAAAGAAATATCAGAGTGCCGACTGAAGCTCATTAGCTACAATGTTCAATAGCGGTTCGTTTTATATATTCTATGTGATGAGGACGCAAACTCATAGTCAATGCCATGTTACAAAAGCGCTCTATGTTCAAAACTGAGTGGCATATATCAAGCCAAAGAAAGCTATATCAACATAACATGACCCTTCAAATCAATAACCATGGACAGGACCGCCGAGAGAATTTAGACGCCCGTGGGCAAATAAGAAAGAGGAGGCCCCTCCTTTTAGGATCTAGAAATTAGCTTTGGAAAGTACTGCTGGTCTACTTTATAGGCCCTCTTGGACCATGAAGCTTTGGGTGTTATTAGTCCCCTTGGACCTTGAGGCCCTGGGGCAATTTGCCCTCTGCTCCCCTCTATGCGGCTCTGGCCATAGATACAATGCTAGGTAAAGGCATCTTTTCCTAGGTTGTAGCTGTCCCTTTTTTGTACGTGAAACATTTTTCCAGCTATATTGAGAAGAGATGCAGGAATTTGCGGGGCTGCGAGATATCAGAGTCCTTTGAGCCAACGAGAATTACGAGACCCTCCATGAGCAAAGCGAGCAATAAAATAGAAGGTCTAGGTATGAACTCCGGAAAATTACTGCTGTCTTTACTTTGAGGTCCTCTAAGCTTTGAGGCCCTAGGGAGTTGGAAGAGAGCTAATTGTGTGATTGTGCGGAATATAGCACCTGCCCTTGTTGGCTCCCCTTGCCCTGCTATCGTTCTAATGTCAGGTAGATAGAAGGTGGAGGACACATACAGCCTAGGGAGTTGAATAAAGGGTCTGTGCAAGGAAGGAGGAGAGACCATCCAACCAATAAAATGCGAGACTTTTGACAAAAATGAAGAAATCTTCGGTTTGTGTATATTCAGGGGATCACAAACATGTCTAATCTTCTATATTCAAATAAAATCGAGGTTACAGCCATTACATTTTTCAAGAAGAAGATCTTGCCTCAAAGATCAGGACACAGTGACCTTGAAGCAATGAAATGGCAGGAATTTCCAAGTAGCTACTTTAGAAATGCACATCTCACGATCAATACTCATACCATCTAAAAATCAATAGTCGTAGCTGAAAACTATGGATATTACATTGATTTTTGTCACAAAAGAGAGGAAAAAGCGTTGCTAATATTCTAAATAAATCAAAATCGATTTCTTACAAGTGCTGAATGTGTCCTTCCTCTTTCTAGAGAGATATGAGATGTCTGTGGTCTACTAGCCCTCATGTTATCATTTGTAGACATCACATGACGCAATATCCCCGAACGTCCTCCAGGATCAATTGATGAAGATGGCCTGCAAGTTAGTGGTTTAGACTTGCTTTCACCTTTTCCGAAATTCTACAAAGAAGAGTTTTTGGAGAACAATGATAAAGGACGCTACTTGAGGACATGTTGAAAAAATCTCTTACTACTTGAGGGCAAGATACACTCTTTTTTTATCTAACTTTTTTCGGCGCCTCAGTATTCTGAAATTTTTCTGATTTTGAGTCGAGAATTATTCTTAAACTATTCCTAAATACCATAGATGTAGCTTCAATTAAAAATTTAAGGAACATATTCCAATCATTGCGGATGCTATACTAATTAAAAAAACTCAGCAAGAGTCTACATTTGTATCGATAATGCAAAAGGTACATCTGAAAGCAGAATAATAACTAGGATTCAAAAATGTTTATGTCTTGATGAGGCTTGAGCCTCGCAATATTCTTGAATTATTCTTAAATTTACGTGATTTGAGCCTCAATATTCTTGTAAGCTTTATTCTTATAAAAAAGAGTATAACGAGTTAGCAATGACATACAAGAGTAGTAAGGGTAGACCAAAGTGAATGGCATCGATCAATAATCCAAGAGAAGGCAAGAATCTAGCGTGGAGCATTGGGGAGAACTATCTGGGTACAATTACAACTTTACTCCAAAGAACGTGGCTGATATAGAGAGTTGCTACGGACAAACCTCTAGCCAAACAGTGGTTGATAAGGCTGCATACTACACTTTGCATAAATCATGCTGCTGCAGCAACAATGGAAACAAGCAACATATCCAAGTTTTAGTGACCAATTTCATACGCTGAGCTGCTATTGCTAGGCGGAAATGGCCACCCTACCCTTACCGATACATCTGCCACTCTCTAAGAGGAATCCACTATTCATCTTTGATACATGTACTATGCAGGGGCGGATCCAGTGGGGGGCCGGGGGCATGGCTCCCCAAAAAAGGTAACACTTCTTATGGCAAACAATAGTTTTAAGAAACTTCTTACATCAAAAAGACAATAAAATGATTCAGATGCCCCCAAAAGTCCAGCTCTGGAGCCACTCCTGGTACTATCACAATATCACTGAAATTCCCACAAAATATAAAGGCTAGCCACGTCCAAAATTTGGACGCTGACAATTGGATATCCCTGACAACATTCGAGAACGAGAATCAGTCGCTCGTTTTAAAACAGGTTTTAGAGAGTATCTTTTGAACCTACAGGACCCAAACACGACCCCTTGGTAGAGCAGCAATTCTTAAAATTATTTTGATTTCTTTCTAAAAATATATTGTTATTAGTGTTAATTTTCCTAGCTGAAAGGTACTCGTGTGTATAAATATTGATAAAATGAAAAAATGAAATGAAAAATGGATCTGTTAACTCTTATCGTGGAGCATCATGAGGAACTGCGACTTCTCTCCCATCAAGGGTGGCGCCAGGAATTTTCGACATGGGGAATTACTCTTTTCATGAGAGGGTTAAAATACTGTGAGCAGGTTGCTTAGCTGCTAAAAAAAATTCCAAGAAAAAAGTTCTTCATCTTTCAATGAGGGGGCTTGCATGTTCCGATAGAGAGCTATAGCCACCGGCCTTCCCCCCGGCCACCCCTGATATCCATCTTTTGCTGGAGGGTGCACTGTGCTACTATTTGACCACAGTTCAAGGTGGGTTCCAAATTGACAACAATACTTGTTAAGAATAGCCATAGCAGCAATAACTAATGACTTCTTACTTTGCTGGGTTTGCAGAGGTTTGTCCTATTGGTGATGTACCACTGGTAAACTCGCTGCAAGTCATCCAATTGCCTTTGTGAGCTCTTTAAGCTGAACACAAAGAAAACACGTCAATGGATAGACATTGGACTGGAAGGTAGCTTCCATTCAATTTTTCTGGAAAAGCAGACTCGTGGCTGTCATGTTTAAGACAACATCATTGAAAGGTTGACCACAATTGCTAATTTATCTTTCTTACTGAATAATTAATGTAAATCATTTAAAAATAATACAAAGAGAGAGGCTGGATTCCAATATAATTACATCATATCAAGATGTCAGGAAAAGACACAGCAAGAACAAACCACAATGGTTTCAGAGGATTTATTACCATACTACTAATGACTGGTTTTCTCAATGGCCACCAGAATAATTTTGAAAAAACTTAAGCCCTTCAGGTCTTGTACTAATAGTAAAGCTATAAACACTAGGGGTACACCAATCAGGGTTCCTGGGGGTCCTAGATCCTTGTTTTTTCAGCAAAAGACTAAAAGTGCCCTTTTCCCTAAAGCGATCTCTATAGTAAAAAAAGTGTTGCCCCAATATGTTCAAGGCATAGTCAAAAATTACTTCTTGGGGATCAGTCCCCTGACCTATTTCTCCATTCTCTTCTCAGAGTAGAAATGGCCATGAGACTTATTGGAAATAAATGTAACAACATCAGTAATACAAGAGCAGAAAAAAGAAAACTAAATAAGTCATATGTATGCAACCTTTTTCATGGATGTGGCCCCTGCCCTAAAAAATTCTTAGATGCTAGCCTACACTGTTCAAAAACTTTTCAAGTGAAAGCAAAATTGAGAAATTCAACCTACCTCACAACTTCTAGTAGCATTTTTATTAAAACAGAAAAGAATGGCTTTTCATATGTATCATCAGAATCATAGAGGAAAGGTCTACAAGAAATTAAAGATGGGGCTGCAAAGAGGTATACATGGAATGCAATGAACAAGCATCAATAACTGTCTGTGCTTAGGAGTGCACATGCTTGAGCCTTATAGAAATAACTCATTCACTAACTATGTAAGACCCATGGGTGTAGGAACTGGGAAGCATATGGGGGGCACATTCCCAAATTTCCCTAAAATTCTTATGTAAAGTGCCCTTTGGCAGATTAGAGAGTAGCCCCTCTTTATGTGTGAGGGTACCCCTTAATGTACATGCCCCCAACCTTTGTACATCTTTTGCATCCATGATAAGACCCAATACAGTCAATTGTGCCAAAATTCATTGGGGGTTTAGCCATAGGTTGGGTGTGGGGGGTTAGGGGTGCTGCCTCTTAAAAATTTAGCTTGTTGGTAAATTTCCAGTATATCAATAGTGGCAGTCAAGCTTGTATTGCAGACTAAACACAAGGAAAGTTTTCTTTGTCAGCAAACTTGGTTAGGGGGAAGGCTTCTTGGTTGGCAAATTGAGCTGTCTATCCATCCCTCCAATAATTTCCCTTAGCTTCACCCCTGAAATTTAATAAACCACAAAAGCAATTTTGAACTTAAGCATTATCTAAACTTTGCTCTATAGCATTGCAGAACTTATTCTGAGTTCTCAGGAAAAGAAGCAAATTGCTAAATCAAGGCATTTTATTGGTAAACAAAGGAGGCTGCAAAGCACCTGTAAGAAGAAACAATGGTTAGTTATATCCTCTACCTCATATCATTTTCCCTTTTCTTACTACCTCCATATGATGACCTCTTTTCTTCTTCCAAATGACCACGAATATCTCTCAGCATTCTCTTGTACTCATCAAAGATAGTTAGCTACAGCAGAAAGGCAGTAAATTGAAATTAAGTATTTCTCATGACATTATTATCACTACAATACCTAAATGCAATAACACTAAAATTAATTTAGATGTTCATGGCAAACCATGGATACTCAAAAAAGTGGGGGGCATGCAATCTGGGGCACCCTTTTAAGTAAAAATGCCAACTATGGAAGAAGTTGAAAAGGGACATAGAAATTTGTGAAAATGGGGGGGGCATATGCACCCTGTGAACCATGGCTTCTACCTCTATATAGTTGCCTATGTCTGATAAAGTGAGCACAAGTCATGAGCTAAACCAACATGTCTCAAATATTGGGGTGCACCCCTAAGGGGGTGTAATCCAATGCTCCAGTGGGCAAAAAAGAACCCAGAGAACAAGCATACTTCCCCAATTTCTATAGATAGTAATACAATTTATAGTAAGTGGGAGGGTGCAAAAAATATCTAACTCCATGAAGGGAGCTTTGCAAAACCAATTGAGAAACACTGAACTAAACAAACTATTGAGGACAAGCTACCATTTGCTGCATCCTAATTTGAATGCATTTTTACAATAATAGCAGAACTGTACCCCTTAACCATATAATATATAGAAATTCAATTACATGAACTCTACAAATAGCATTAGGGCAAACACATAACTTAATGGAATGTCCTAGGGTTAAACCTGCCTGTAGAAAGTGGATCTCCAGATTAATACTTCTGCTGTGGATGGTGGGGGGTGTAAAATCATTGCCCCTATGCCCTTTGCAGGTAAGTACCTGCAAGGGGCACAGGGGAGTGCCTGTATTGAAGGAGAGTAACTGTAACACAAGGGATGGGAGACATTCAAAGCAGCTTAGGGACATAGCTAGGAACCCTGTCCCTATGAACATAGATGAAGGATCAGAGTAGGGCACCTCTAGTTGTATACAAGGACGCCTGCAGCACGGGGGCAGCGGGGGGGGCGTCGCCCTCCTAACCTACACAAACATGGGCGTGGGATTTGTCTTTTTGAGATAAGATGTTTGGGTATTCTTTCTGTACTCTACTTACGATAAACACTCCCAAGAGTGAATTTTCCGGAGATCTGAGAGCTCTAATAATAAAACTTTCCTCTAGTCCCAACCATGGTGGGCCCTTTGATTAGACACTCGGTATGAGAGAATCGCATGAAACTTCTTTATGTTATACAAGTGTTGTCGTACTCCCTCGAGCCCCACCCCCTTTTACAAATAGCGAAGGACACATTCCTGAAACCTTAGGAAAGTATAACGATTATTGACAGCAGAAGCAACCTACTGATGGTGTTTTGAAGACTCATTTCCAAGTCCCCACTTGGGGAGACTGTCCCATTTCGTTCAGAATTGCTTCATGCGGGTTTGAATAATTCATTATCATGAAAGAGATTTATATATGGTATGACGTCGAAGTCGGATCTCCGGTGCCCTTTGGTTAAATCTTACCCACTGCCCTTCTCTTGTGAGGCATCCCTGGTATAAGGCAGAAGACCTTCCCACCATAGCTCAAAATCAACAGGGGGTACTTCACCTCCACTTCCGTTGTTATACTACACAGATGTCCAAAGAACCGTTCTTTTATAGTCCACAAAAAACCAATTTATTAAAGCCAAACTGCTTTCAGTTGTAAGAAAGGGCTAACATCCTTAATTAAATAGAAAAGGGTACAAAATGTCATACACAGAGTAAATGAGCTTGTCTTGGGAATCAACTGTAGTAAAACATACCTTAGAACTTCTGAGGTAGACGTAGGATCTCTCCCTCTCCACTGCAGTTTTGCGGTCTCTTTCTCCAGTCATAATAGTATTTGTCCAAAAAAGGAATCCAAAATTAATTGAGTCTACAAAAAATTCCGGAATTTATGAGCGGCCAATGCGATCTGATTTGTTATGCATCTTTGTCATCTTCCTCTTGACTGACCAATTCTCCAAGATGTGCGTTATTCTCAAAAGATGCGACATGCTACACACATATCCGAGCAGTCTCTTCAATTACAATCAGCAATCCTTTAAAGAATATCCCGCTTGCTTCTATGTGAAAACATCGTGCTATGAAGTTCGATCCAAGAAGCACTCCAAAAAGTGAAGTAATGTCATATTTCTCACGGTTGTTTGGGTCTTCATGCTCATGGCATCATACATGGCCCTTAGCAACAAGAAAGAGCGGCAGCATTCCCCCAAAACACTAAATACTACTTAACCTGCAATCACCTGTAACATGTCACTCAGCTTACTATTCAGAATGACTCTAAATGCCATTGAACTTGAAGGTCACTAAGTACTTTATACATGGGCGTCGTGGCCGGGGAAGAGGGGGCCATGGCTCCTATATTTTTCAATATCGTTGGATTTTCGGGAATTATGAATTTCTTGTGTATTTGAGCAGATGACCTTTTGGTCAGATCAAAGAAAGTCCCATAATTGCTTTTCCTACTAAAAAGACAATAATATGAACAAGTTTATGGGAAGCCTTATGATTTACCTAATGCTGGAGAATGCTAATTGTGGTTACATAAAGAAAGGTTACATGGTTGCTTATGAGAAAACAGCTTATAAGAAATTATCTTTCGACCAGAGACATGTCTAGGCACTTTCTTCTCGGGGGAGAGGCGCTTCGGCATAAGTTTGAGAAACCATGAATGAAAAAAGGTAAAGGAAACACTGTGCTAAATCTCCTGCATCATGGCTAACTTTCTTGCAGTGTCGTGCAAATTGAGCAATGGAAGGAGTGACGTCATTAGGATAATAGATACACTAGGACCATTAGGGATTCAGTAAGATTGAGACCCCATCTTACATGTCACTAGAGCCGTCACGAAGGGATACTAGCTGAGGGATGTGAACTGATATTTTGCCGACCAGATGGCTGTGGCAGCTAGAGGTAATTGAAGGAAATTGGGACGTTGGGGGTACTATGGAAGTAAGGGGGTTTGGGGGAGAAGCTCCAAGAAATTATTTTGAAAGCCACGCCCTTTACTTTCGCTATACATGTGGTCAACGTCCTTTTTTATATTAGAATTGTATTGGAAAAGCATCAAAAAGTAGCAGTTCCTGACAGCAAGGAGAAATTGTTTGTGGCTTGCTGGCAGTAAATTTTGGATCGAAAGAAAGTAATAAATTGGAACTGAATGCTCATGCCTTCGAAAATAATGCCACAATTCACCTGCTTGAATTATCGCATATTTTACCTGTACTAAAACGGTTATATTGCAAGAAACTGTTTTATTGCTGCACAAATGGCTATCAATGCAATAAACATTAGGTATGGCAGCAGCTAAGAGTAAATTACCGACGAGGTACAAATGTATTCCGATGAACCCGATGAATGTATGCCGATTTAAAATGTGTGAAGTTATAGATATTGCCGAAGGAATGCTTCACATTTATTTCAGCATATTACATTACATTATATTACAGTTGTGTCTAAAAGTTGCAAAACTTCTAAAAAAGCGTAAGACTTACCGATAAGAGGCAGGATTTGCCGATAGACCTTTTTCCATGAGAGTGTGATATCACCATGCACCCCACTCGTGACGACCCTGATTGTCACTCCAAATAGTACAAAAATCTTGCACCTTGAATGCATCTGAGAGGCCCTTTCAGGACCCCAAAAGCTTAGGGCCTTTACGAGTTGATCTAATCTCAACCTACTTCACTTAAGCCACTCCATTACGTCCACCAGTCACCCAGTGTGCACAAAATTGTAAGAAATTTGGCCACGAAAGTGTTTCCTTGGCCTTTCAGTAATAATGTAACCGACTTGAGTAATAACATAACCGACCGAATTGTTCCCAGAAGCCAAACCATTCAGTAATTTTTCCATCGAAAGTTGGGAGTTGCAAGTCTGGTAAATTTGAATGGGGAAACATGCGATCTAAAGGAGGGTTTGAGGCTACTGTGGTGTAGACGTAAGTTCAACTGATTTTGTCGACTTTCGAGATAAACAATGCAAGTTTGTTAATCTTTGTAGCAAATCTAGTACCACCCACCCCCATTGCGAACGTATTAGTTTAAATCTTAAGACCTCCCC
>WIPJ01001849.1:1575180-1588862 GCA_018155075.1 Cassiopea andromeda
CAATGTTAGCCTATTATGGTTACCTGCTCCTGTTTGATTGTACCCACCTTTTATTCAATTCTACTCAGGGAATAACTAGGCATACATGAAGTACTACATGACACAGTTGTTGTTGACCAGGAAATCGGCAGATAAATATTTTGACTATTTGCAGATTACGCGGGGTTGAAAATCTGATGTATGAAGCATCAAATGTACTTATCTTGAAAAGTGAAGGAGTGAAGTAGTTATTGTTATTTTCAGATGTAATTCAGTTGATTCATTTCCGTTGGAAACTGTGAATTCTGATTAACTGCGCCTTCTGCATGCTGTCGATCAAACTATTTGGATAGGCTCTTGACAGTAAGTGACTTTATCATGAGTCTCTGGCAGAATTTCCTTTTTAGGGATTCGTCGATAATTTTTAGATGCAAATAATCTCAGAACTTTAAGACTGGCTACTAGTAAGGGATATCTGAATAAAATAGAATGGATGAAGATTCAAAAAGCCATCAGCCTGTTGATAATGGATTTATTTTGCTTGAAAATTCTGCATTAGACCCATCTTGCAACAGTGGATCAGATCTTTCAGTTGCTGTCAAGCCACCCATCCCCAAAAAACCGAACTTCCGAAATGGGTCAGATACCCCAAATAAACCAGATATCCCCAATAAACCAGACATCCCAAGTAAACCAGACATCCCAAATAAACCAGACATACCAAAAAAACCAAATGTGGCAAGAAAACCTGATGTGGATACGAAGCCCAAAATCATTGCTCCACAGCCTCACATTCTCGATTCTAGCAATGGAAAAGTGAGCCCACTATCTTTTTGCAATGACAATGTAGATTCGTTTCCTGAATTAGACAGGGGAGAAGTGCAAGATAGTAATTTAGAATTTGAAGATGAATCCCTTCAAAGTTGTGGTTCAACTGTAACTTCTAATGAAAGTGAGGTTGCTTGCATTGCTGAGGAATTTAATGCTAAAGATGCAATTTCTGAAGGTGAAACAGTTTTGCAGGATGCTGATCTTGAAACAAATGAGGGCTATGTTTTTGTTGAAAGTAGCTGCTTTAACTCTACATGTGAGGTGACTTCTGGAGAGCATAGTAGGGAAGAAACAGTTAAATTTCCTGAAAGGCCTGCTAGACCTGTACTGAATGTTCTTACTTCTGATGAGGAACAGTACCACTTTCAAAGTAAGCTTGAATCTGATAAAGAAAAAAAAGAAGTAACAAATTGCGAGGGTGATGATTCTATTACTACAGGTAATATTATAGATAAATCCAGCAAATTCAAAAGAATGCCAAAGCCCAAACCAAGAAGACCTCCACCTCCTTGTCCACTTACAAGACCTCAAGTGCAAATTTCTGCTAAAGAGAATAGCAATGGAAATGACAAAAATTTAATTGATCACCAAGCAAAGCTATCAGATGATATACTGCCAGATTATCCAAGTGGATCTTTGTTTAAACCTTTACATGACAATATATCTGAAGAGGAACATAAGAATGAAAGTATGCTAGAAGAACTAGAACAGAACAAGTTTCATAGAGTAAGATGCAAGCAGTTAGAAAAGGATGCATTAGATTCACTTGTACATGAAAAAGTTAGGAAACCATACCCAGGCGTGCATAATTTAAAAGGAGACTTAGGAGATGATAAGCAGGATCAAGATATAGTTGATGGTGCATCTAAAATTCCATTTATACAAGAGCAAACCAGAGCTAACAATAAGCAGTCAAAAGGAGACCGCTGGAGCTGCCCAGCACCACATGTCCCTTTTGAACAGAAAAATGAAATTGATAGTAAGATTGAACATAAATGGAAGTTGAGAAGTTTGACTGATAATTCACAAGACCCACAAAATCTTGAATCAAAGGTTTGTTGTTTTTAGATTTAAATACATCAATAATCAACAAGTGCTGTTTAATATATCAAAGTAATTGCTACGATCACCAGCTTTTTAGGCATTTTCTTATTGGCTTCTCAATGGTTTACCTGGAGATTATTCCATCTATAAATAATGGTTATAATCTACTGGAACTATGCAAGATTTTGCCTCTACTATTCAGTAGATCTAGAGGAGTTTTGCTATATTGGAATGGTGAAAATAGCTATTCTATATGGGAGGTATCTGGCCTTTAAGGCTGCATGTAATAGATTTTTGATTTTTTGTCTCCAACTTTGTTATAGTCTGAGTTACAGAAACGCTTTCAAGAGCTGCGTAAAAGATCAGAGGAGAGCCCAGATGTTGTAAAGCATACAGCTAATAAGGTGATGTACCATATTGTAAACATATCCAGTTTTCACCACATTAATTTTTCATAGATGCTAGCTGTATTATTGATAACTTTAGCGGATGAATATGAAAGTTGAATCAGGACATAAGTAATGCTTATATTTTATCAAAACAGGATTCTTAAATGAAAAGCTACTTGGTCATGCATGCTCTGAGTTTCTTCTTGTTATATTAAGCATATCAATTTTGTGGGGAGAGATCTAATAACATCATATATAATTTCCTTGGCTTGACTGGCTCTCATCCAGATGCATAATTTACTTGAAATTTCCCAAAGCCACCAACTTTGTTTGTTAATTTGGGGATATTTTGATGAAATGTTACTGTGTGAGGTTCTTAATGTTTTAAGCTTGTATTGTTTTTCTAAATGTAAATCTAATAGTTTTTATGGCTGACTTAGTTTCAATAGTGGTGTTGTTTTGTTTATCTGTGTAGAAATTGCTGTCCACAGTCAAGGATGAAATTGATGAGGAAATGGAGGATGCTGTTTTCTTTGATTATGTTTTAGTTGTCAAACTCAGAGAAGGTAATGCATTTCCCACATTCTACTTGCATTCTGATGCTTCTTATCCTGGCTGCAACTTGTGTAGCATAAAATCCTGAATATAAGCCCTTGGCGTATAGAGGTTTCTTAAGCAGTTTTTGGTGGGCTTATATTTGGGGGCTTATATATGGAGAGGCGTATATATGGGGTGCTTACATTTGAAGGGTATTCTGGTTTAACAATTGACTTCTGTATGCCAAAAGCTTCATCATTTAGTGTCCAACAGTGCCTGATTTAGAGTGATCTTGGCCACTTAATAGTTGTCTTGGAATTTCAAGTAGTGGTCTTGAAAAGAAAAATTAGTATGAGGAAATGGGACACTTTGACAAGTTTCTTGTCTAAAAACTAATTAAGTCTGCCCAAGTCCATTTCCTGAGAAATGCTGGTTCAAAACATACATTAGAAATAGAAAGCAATTCTGCTATGTTGAGGGCCAAAAATCACCTGCTGATAGAACAGATTGTGGCATTCCTCAGGGGTCGTACTTGGGGCCCTTACTATTCATTATATACATTAACGAGTTTGAACGTTGTCTTTAAGACGCAACTCCTATCATGTACGCTGATGATACAAGCATAACCTGTTCCTCTACTGATAGCGCATCCCTTCAAAGGAATGACGACATGGAGATGGCCAATGTCGCGGAATAGATGAGGCAAAATAGGCTTCGTTTAAACGCAAGTAAAAGTGAATTCATGGTCATAAGTCATTCAATACACCACAACAGCCCGAATGAACTAAAGGAAATTGAGGTCAGCCAGGAAATTATAGGCTGGGTTACCAAAACCAAATTTCTTGGTCTTAATATAGACGAGAACCTGAGCTGGAAGGATCAATGTAAAAAAGTTAAAGATGAAGTTAAAGGTGGCCTCTCTACCCTTCAGAGGCTGAAGAATATTCTACCCCAGTCAAACCTAGCTGCTGTATGCCGGGCACTGATTGGGACCCACCTAAGGTATGGTAACATCAAATAGGGCTGAATTTCAGATACCAAGCTAGATACTCTGCAGAAATTACAGTCTAAAGCCAAAAAATTGATCGAAAACGGAAAACACAAGAATGGGTTTGTCTATGACTGGCTGCATATCAAAAAATTGATAAAATATGATAGGTTAGTCATGAAACGCAAAATTCTTAATGGCAATTGTCCAGACAATTTACAAGATAAGTTTGCCAAGAGATCCCAGATCTCAAGCTATTCAACCAGAAACAGCCGAGATTTGCACCTACCCAAGACTCGACTAGAAGTTACCAAGAATAGTTTCCAATTTAGAGGAACCTTTGCATAGAACGAGATCCCACAACATCATAGAAGCTGTCCCCTCTCTGATTCACTTCAAAAAAGAAATGAAACGGCTTCTGGGAAGTTGAGATGGGTAGTAGCAATCAAGCACGACCCCTAGGAAGAACCGATTTTTGATTTTGTTTTAATTTTTGTACCAGCCGATAGGGCATCGTGCCTAAAACATTTGCTTATACTTATTTATACTTATACAACAGAATTCTGAGAAATATTTCCGGGCGTAGGATCAGCATGGGATGTACCCTGGGGTGTGCAGAACAGTGATGTTAGAATATCATGTTAAATTAGGGACTGGTGTCCAAGCATGAAGACTAACAGCAACATTTAACGCGTAAAACTTCACAAAAGAATGTTTCATGCATTTTACTTATGCCTGCCAAGAAACATTTTTTTACCTTGAACCCCAACTATACTCACAGAATCCCAAATATAAGTACTTTATTTATATTTGGGGGCTTATATTCGGAAGGATTTTTAAGTTAATTTGCAAAGGGGCTTATATTTGGGATTTTAAGGTGTTTTTAGCAAAGCTGCTAAAATAAGATCTTCATGCAAAATGCTGAGCCATTAATTAGAGTTCAAAAAGGCTGTCGATATGTGGTGCTGATGCTCAACATGTCTTTCTTTATGTTTCATCTGCTCCAAGGAGGTTGGCAGTCATGGACCTCCACTTGTCTCTGTTGTATTCCAATCGCACGCAATCACAATAACTTAGACTCATACACTCTTTGATATTGTCCATCCACTTTACTCATTGCCTTCCCCTGCCTCTTCTTCCTTCTATTTTTTCTTCCAGAATCACTCTCTGTGTGCTATTCTCTCTTAAAAGGCGCCCAAAATGTTTACAGTTTCTTTTCCTTTTTATATCAAGAGTGCTGGTGTTACGTTAGCCAGTTGTAAAACCTCATTGTTTGTGCTCCACTCAATTGATAGTATTTTAGCATTCTCCTCAGAATCCATATTTGAAAGCTTGTAGGTGTTTCGTTGTTACTTTTGTTAATGTCCAAGTTTCTGCGCCATAGAGCAATGCTGAAGCCTTTTTCTGGTGTCAGCACTTATCTTCCTTAATTTTAAAATTTCATTCATCTTTACGAAGACACTCCTTGCAATTTGAATTCTTCTTTTAACCTCTTCTCACACCTTCTGTCTTGTGTAATGAGTGAACGTAAATATGCTATCCCACTAGTCTGTTGAAGGGGACTTCCTTCTAATGTAATGTTAATTCTGGGAGATAGTGATATCTTGCTGACTACCATTGTTCATTTCATTTCCATGCCTTATGGCTTTCCAGCTTCATTGCATGCATCTAACAACGTCTTTAAATCGTTTGGGCAAAAACACAAAAGGGCTGTATCATCAGCATATCTTAAAATGTTGATGTTGTCTGCAATTTATCGTAGCTCCATTCATTCTCTAAACATCTTTTCTGTGTATGAATAGAACAGGCTAGGTAACAGCACACAACCTTGTCGTACTTTTTTCTTGGTTTCAAATTTAGCTGACTACATTAGACATTCAAATTTGGTTTATTTGCTTGTTCCAATTCTTTTACCGCAAGGCCACTTTTTGAGAAAACCAGCTGTTTATTTCAATAGCGACCGAGGGGATTTTCCACGTCTTGATTGAAATCCACGAATAGACTTGGTCTGGCTTTCTAGAGTTGGAAATTTATGTAATTTTATCCCTGCAATGCGAGTTATTTATTTATGATAGAAAGCTTAGTCTTTTATAGCAAGATATAGCTAGATTTCATAAAAAATATCTTATTTTACGTGTATCATGAAGTTTGGTCTAGGAAATTTGCATGTTTTAAACCTCGCAAGAGTTTTGGTCCAGTTGATCACAATTCTTTATTTATCATAATCCTTTAATATCATGCTCTTTTTATTTCACAAACAATTTCGTGTTCTTTTATAGAAGAGAATGGTTTAGAGCCCTACATATCATTCAGATTTCCACCAAAGGTAACTGTTTAGAAAAGGACTTTTAAAATAACCTTTATACTTTTGTGATAAGCGGGGTATGATATCAGTTAGAGCGCTTGATTCCTGTAGGAAGGTCTATGGTTAGAGTTCCTCTTGAGGCCATGACTTGAATTCTCACTCACTGTCCACCCACCATCAAATAGGTACCTGGTAGCAACACTGGGGAGATAAAGGCGGCGATAGAAGGAACTAGCAATCCTACCTCACATGCAGATAACCCATGATCAGTGCACTCTCTAACAGGCACTCCCATACAAACGAGAGTATACGGGACGATTACCTACTCTTGAGTGTCTAATTGCCATCCCCCGCTAATTAATTTTTGAAACTTTTCCCATCCCCCGTTCTTATTAGGACCTCCCCGCTTATTAGTTTTTGCGCAAAAACTGTTTAAAACATCTTCGAAATTGAACAAGTCTTCTTGCCTGTTAGAAATATTTTGTGCTGCTTACGTTCTCACGACCGTAGACGCCTAATGTATGAACATATAGTACTTCACAGTAGTATTATCTTACATTTGAAAGCATTTTTTCTACCCCCGCCCATTTGGACTCCCTCTCACTAAGTTCTTCTGATGTTTCCAACCACCCCACGCTTATCCCAATCCCCGGCAATGAAGCACTTAAGATTAGATACCTTCATAACTCTCGTTTTTCTTCCAAACAGTCAACTGGTAGCGAAGTGTTCTTTTTACAAGTGGCTGTATCTTGCGCTTTCAATTATCAGGCTGAATTGTTATGGGGTCATCCATAAAGGATATCTGCACATTTTTGCAAGTTTTCAGCCCCCTCCCTTCTCCTGCCTGCGCTTGCCCGCTTTTTGCTTAACAAACTCCTCCCCCTGTCCATGCAGACACTGAGTTGGAAAGCATTCAAAAAGCTAAACAGACTATGGAAAAATAGAATCTCGTTGAAAGACATGCACACTGTAACTATTTCTGGTGTACCTCTTTAATTTTCAATTTTTAACACAGGAAGATGATGATAAAATGACCTTTAGATGCCTTCCTCTCTTCCAGAGACCACATTGAAAAGTATGTCTACTTACAGCTAAACCCCCTCCCTTCCTCAGTCCACTTTTTCTGCATTGTTGCGAGTCCCCTCCCTCCCCCAAGGTGCGGAAATGTCTTATAGATACCCCGCATTGGTTTCGCTTAGCTTTGTCTTCTTCAACTTTCCACCAGGGTAATAGCTTTGAAGGCCAAACCCTCTCTTGAAGTCTCTTGTCAGAAAGGGGAGTTTTAGGGGCGCCAAGGCAACGTAGCGATTTTTCAATAAATTTTTAGGCATAAGGGGAGCACTACTTTTTCACTCATGAACGCTCCCCCTAGAAACAAGCCCCATTGGAAGTACTCTGTAACTGCGAGCGCAGATCTGAGAACATTGTGCTTGCAGAAAAGGATGTAATATAACAGATGCACAGTGATCCAGATTGCCAAAATAAAGGAATAAATACGAAAGTACCAGATAGGCTATCTGAAGCTTCATAAATCATGCTAAAGATCGAAAAACTACAAAATTCACGAGAAAATCTGCATGAAAGTTTGTATCATCTTCATATGTGATCTCCATAGCAAAAAGCGCCATTGCAAAGCAATATAACCAACATATAGTAGAGTATTGGCATTGACAGAGGAAAAGAAAATCGTACAATCCATGTCAAAAACTGCTTGGCTCAATAATGATGAATTTGGAGTCAAAACGTAGTTTTTTGTAAATTTTAACTCATTCAAATAATGGAGGAAGGTGAATTAGACTAGTTTGAAGTAGGAAAGATGGTGTGAAAACATTAAGTATAGAATTACGAACGATATGCCAATCTATGAGCAAAAAATGCTATTTTTCCGTAATCTCAAGTGACCAGAGTAATATTTTTCAAAATTATATGGCCCTCTTATCTGTACGAATTTGTGCGAATCCTTTGGCATAAAAGTCCATTAGACATGGCTCTTTCACGGAAATGAGTCCCATTTTCACCTTTTTCCGCCCTTTTTTATTTTTAACTATAAAGCGAAGTTTTTCATTTTCTCGGCATTGAAGTTGTAGAAAAAGTATAACTAAAATTGCAAAATGTTTTTGATTAAATTGTAGAGATGAATAAACTGCGATTACATATAGGCAGGAATCTATGAAACAATGCAAAAACGGCTGTAATCGGAGTCGCGGAAGTAGGAAACGGTCCACCTGAAACTTTTTGACATTCTGCTAACGACCTCAATCTCATCAGAAACTGCCCTGAATTTTTGACCTAATCAATTTCTTCTAGCTTCAAATTGTCATATCTCCGCATCCACAAGTCTGAATTTGCTGAAATTTGCTTTATTAAGTATGCCAAGGTATGCTTGTTGACAAAAGGTAAAACGTATATGAACATTTAAAGTTTCATTTTTGCCTATTTATTCCTTGGTCTGGATCACTGTCAAATGGCCGGATGCAGATTTTGATGAGAATTGCCTACTGAAATTTGAAGTGTGATATTTTATCCAAGGTGTATTTCATGTCCGAGATTCGACGTTAACATACACCTGAGGAGCTACTGGAGTACTTCCGACGTGAGCCTTACGTGGAATGCACCCTCGTATTTTGTGCCTGCGATCGACGTTCACACAGATTAATGAGCACTGTCTAGAAGATAATTCCCAGTGCTCTACTGGATCGCTCACTAAATTTAGGCCAAGCTATATTCATATCCCTTGTAAAAAAGCTATCACTTATGAAATATTCTGGCCATTTCCTAGCAGGTCAAACTTTGCTTCGATCTCTATTTCAAGAGTATTTAGTATATTATCCAGTAAAAGTTGTTATCAGGTAGCACATATTATGCAAATTTTTATGATTTTAGTTCAGCCACTAAACCAGGGGGGTGGCATGAGGGTTGTGCTTCCCCAGCTCAACGATTTTGCCCGGCTCTTGCCCACCCTTAACTTTGAATCATGATCATCTGGTATCTTGTTATTATCTATCCCATGACAAAGAACATAGACTGAGACTGTCTAATGCTACTTAAATATTTTTTGCAAAGGAACATTCTCCGGCAGTTTGGGGAATGTAATTGTGAAATTTTTTTCTCGGCGAAGCCCCCAGACCCCCGTTGCTGCTTTCATGGCATTATAGAAAGACTGGTCAAATTATAGCCAACCTAGGAGGCATGATGATCAAAACATTTCTTATCGTATCCCTATGTGTCTAGAAAGCACCATCTTTAGATTTGGGTGTGACTGCCACACCCATCTGGCCTGGTTGCCCCCCCCAGTCTTTTCAAAGGTGGCTTCATGACTGTCGTAGTTTTAATTAGGTTTGTTTGTTTTCAAATTTCCAAGCAACAATACGACAAGGAACTGGATCCACGAGTGGCAAGTATCCCGCAATTCTGCTTTCCTGATCTAAAGAATAGAATGAACACTGCAGACTACATAGAACATCATATTGGATTTTCATCAAGGTAATTCATGCCACCTATTCTGTTATTTTTGCACTTTTTTCATGCGCAAAGCAATGGAAAATTTCAAGCTACCTTTGAGTGTTAGCTTCGTCTTTTTTGTATTTCCGTTGCTGCGTAGGAGTTAAAAAAGCTGATTTGTTAATAAAAGTTTCTAAATGTAGAGTTAGGCTGCTTATCAGTACTTTATCTTCCGATGGGCCTTCATCATGTTTGCAGGGATTTTCCAGTTTCCATGTTGAGGGAAGTTATTTCTCTTTTGTAGTGAAACATTTTCGTTTGTGTTGACTGATATGGTTGGTAAACGACACTTTGGTTATTGTAGACAGATTCAGGTATGCTTATTTCTACTTTTGTGTTCTGGAGGGAATGGCTTTGAAAATACACGTTTCTTATTTTAGGAAGGTGTTTTATAAGAGAGTGGTACTCTAGTGTTTACAAATTTATTAAGTTATACAAAATATTTCTTGAGACGCCGGGTAGTTGATCGGTTTTTCTGCATTTAAGGTGCATTTTGATTTTTAAGCATGATATTTTCTATAAAGTAATTGTTTCTTTCTTTGGACTTTGTTGCAAGTTTATTAGCTAGTATATTTATCTTTTACTGAAACAACTAAAAAGCAGCTGAATCCATTAGTTGTATTCCAGGATAAATATGTTTAGAATGAATAACATTATATATATAAATATATATATATATATTTATTTATTTATTTATATATGTATATGTGTATGTTTAGATATGTTTAGAGTTTGTATGGCCGATTAGAAACAACTCCTAGTTCTACTTTGAGAAACGAAATTTCAAGACATTATACCTTAATTGAAGTGGTGGAATGCATGAAATACTTCAGTACATGGAAGAGCTTTTTCTGAGCACATTAAGAGAAGTAGGATGTGGTATGATGTGCCTCTGTTACTGCGTGAATTGTGATATTTTACTGTTTAAGGGGTATATTAGTGATATCTCTAACGTATCAAACAATGAAAAGTGTAATAGCTATATGTTTTCGTAGTGTTGTCTATCCTCTTTATTCGACATGTATACTTTACTCCAGGCAAAAAAAGCTTCAAAAAGGCATAAAGACAATGGATTACCCGAAGTCTACTGTATAGTTAGCCCATACGGACTCTTTGGTTTATACGCACAGGTAGGACAATTAAGTGGAGGTAAATAATCTCCTGCCCTATTTCTAAGTACAAAAACTGACGTGGAAGATAAAATATTACCAAAGGAAAATGTCTTTTCATGGAAAAGATGTGAAAAGACATTCTGATCAAGAGTAGCAGCTTCTACATGATAATATGCCCTTCTAGGGGCGTAACTAGCTAGGGGGAGTGTGGGGTGTCATACCCCCCAGTTATCGGTGATCTCGTTGATAAATTTAGATTTAATGACTGTCTTCGGAAAATGGCTGCATACTTTGTCATGATATAGTCAAAATAGTGTTGAAAATTTCCTTTCTAGTATCATTGCACCCCATAAAGATAAGGGGTTCTTATCAGGAAAGTACTTCTGTCGATAGAGCCACACCTCTGTCGGTGAATTCACAGCTTTACCCGTTTCTGTCTGTAAATTGTTGCTTTACAACTCCCCCCCCCCCAGAAAAAGAGTTCATACGACGCCACTGTGCACTTCAAGCGCATCACAATATATACTCCAACGCACTCTTGATAGGGTGTTTTGTTTACGAATGGTACATAAGATCTTGCGTAGTAAACACTATTTGGTTATGCTGGTAATTCTTATTCATGGCATCAGAAAGTAGACGAGGTTTGTGTGACTGGTCGCGGAGCAGTTAACTTGTCTGAAGGAAAGTAGGAAGACAACGCATTTTTTTAATTCATATGATTCAAGAAGTGCAATGTTGTTATTTAGTGTCATTTGGAAGTAATGAGAAATGCAGCTCTTTAACTTAGTGGTTTAGTGGTTTGATGGTAGCAGAGTATTCCATAGCTCTACTAATGGTCTTATGTTGAATCCGCGGCTCGAGTTATATGTTCTCCTTTGTAGAATTTGCATTACAGTGGAGGAAATATTTTGGTGGCAAAGACCAGTATAGGAAAGAGTTCTTTACTCTACTCTACATAATTACACCGATAGTTCTTATAAATTGTTCTCCTAAACTACGCATTGCAGTTTGGTCTCTCATTGGTCTCTCAAGAACAACAACAGCAACAACAACAATAGCAATTCATGATCCTAGAATACCTTGATATGCTAAGAAATTGATGGAATTACTGTTGTATACAATTTATTAATGCCTGGTTTTGTCTCTTTCACTTTTTGCAGATCCTTGATGAGGTCGAACGGCAATGCTCATACTCGTCGTCATCAGCTTTTGCTTTTCTCAAAGCAGTAAGTGGACATTGTGTAGTATTGCCTACTGTTGCTATCTCTCATCTTTTTCAGTATGCAATATTTGTTTGCCAGACTTTTGTAGACATATTGGTTATAAAAAGATATGCTTTGGCTAAGAGACTTTTCTTGATAGAAAACTAGATAACAGACCCTTTATAATTTTATAATTTGGTAGCATCACTTTAAAAGTGCTGCATAGCAGTGATGAGCGAGTAGCGAAATGCTTAAAACGCTAACCTGCTACGCAGAAGGTCAGCGGTTCTAGCAACGGCCTTATTTTCACTCACTGCTCACCTAGTACACGTATTTTTTTATAAGAAACATGTCTATAAGAAACATGGGGCTGAAATTAGGCAAATTTAAGTGCTTGCAAAAGTTTTAGCAAGTAATTAAGCCGAATTTCAAAAAGTAACTTGCAAAAACCATTTTTTTCTAGGGAATTTTTGATCAACCTAGCAAGAAAATAGAATGAACATCCATTCCATACCTCAAAAAACCTGAGCATCCTCTTCGTTGTATCACAATTTCCTATTCTGGATTTTTATTGTAATTGAAAGTCTTTCAATTTAAGAAACATTATGCAACATTTGAGGCTGGATTTGACGAAATATTAAGACACATGCAAGCTAAAGCCAGAGAGTTGTTTCTTGTAAAAAGGCGTAAATTGTTGAGGTATCTGATGGAAACACTGGAAATCTGAAAGCGCAGAGAAAGTAATCTGGCCATTCAACTATTGATGGCCCAATATAATTGTTTTTCCTTTCTGGTATTCTCCCCACATGCACGAAAGTGTGCAGGACTCCACCTTAAGCTTAACAATGGTCCCAACAATGCCCACCTTAATGCTGTTTTGTGTCGCATCGTTTAATGTTCAGTTACGGCTTGCAGTAATTTTTAACTTGTCAATTGGTTTGTCTCTCAGTTACATTTCTTGCAAGGTCTCTCATAGCGGTCAAATTTCTACTTTTGAGTTTCTATTCACTGTTTCAATTTCCTTGCATTTTCTTAGGTGCTGTCATATTCACTTCCAAAAGCTGTAAGTAAATTGTCTTTAGCTCTTATCGTTTTATATTTTATTTTGATTATCTATTGACTTGATGGTTGTATCTTTCGAAGAGTTCTATCATTGGTATAAGTGTCAGATTTTTTTTTGTTACAGGGAGGAAGCATTAAAGTTTCATTTTACTCGGTAGGAGATTCTAAATTATTGGCATTTTTTATTCTGTATATTATTGTGTACACTGACTCTATATAAATATATATATAAATATATATATATATATATATATATATATATATATATATATATATATATTTATATATATAAAGTGTATATGTAATATATATATAGGATATATATATATATATATATATATATTTAAATATATATTTATACACGTTTTTTTTTATAAGAAAATCATTATTTTGCCTGAGCCTCAATTTTCTTAACTTTTTCCGAAATTGAGCCTCAGATTTTCTTAAGTTGTTCTTAACTTTTGCTGACATAAACTGGCTAGAGTGGTTTACACTTTCGTTAATAATATTGTATACTTGAATTTGAATTCCATCTTTAACATTTTGAATGCAATAACGACGAAATTTCCGATTTTTGGCCTATAAAAACACTTAATTTTGGAATTTGAGCCTCGTGATTTTCTTACGATTTTCTTAAGATTTTGACGATTTGAGCCTCATTTTCTTATAAACTTTTTTCTTATAAAAAAAAGAACGTGTATATATATATGTATATATTTATATAATATATAT
>WIPJ01001849.1:1598300-1612318 GCA_018155075.1 Cassiopea andromeda
ATGTACTTATATACATATATATATATATATATATATATTTATATTTATATATACATGTACAAATATATACATACATATTTATTTATTTATTGCTTTATATATTCTATATATATACACATATATATAAATATATTTTTAATTATTCATTGATTTATATATTCTATTTATATATGCATATGTAAATAGCATTTTTGGAACAAGGCATTCTACTTAAATTCTAATTAGAATATGTTTATGCTTACAATTTTAGGTAATTTTGCAAACTACTATTCTGGAGATGGCAGGTTTCAGGTATCATTGAAAGTTTTCTTCTGAAAATATATTTGCAATCAGTATCACTGGTGTTCTACAAGGATGCTCCATACTGAATTAACATCTGAGTGCAAAAATTTAAAAGAGGAAATGATGTACTCTAGGAAACAGCTTCTCTTACTTGCTAGCATGCCTCTGCTTGAGTTGGAAACTAGAGCATGCTCTGAAATTATATTTGAGGAATGACTGTTAGCCCTTGAACTTTGACGAATTCTTGTCCCCAAAAATTTTTTTCTATCAAAGTTGCCTTTCAAGTTACAATTACAATGATTTGTATGATGAGATATTATACATGTTTGAAAATGACCATCTTTATACATTTTATTTTATTGTTGCTTAGCAACTGTTGCAAATTCTTAGCAAATATCGATTTCTAACGACCATAAGGCTTTGTAAATATCGAGGATGGTTATTCCAAGACAACCTAAAAGTTCACAGTTTGGTTGATATTAGTAATGCGATATCCCTTGAATTCGAGTGTTAGACTAAAGGCTAGGGCCCTGTCCATTGTGCAGACAGCCGATGATCCAAGGCACACAGTTAGAGTTGCACAGTAGTCGTTGGGGACAAGAGAATCCTGAGGATTTAAAGGTGATGAGGAAAGGAACTGTCTTTTGTACGCTCTACTTCATTTGCCAATGAATTATTCCCTACTATGAAAAGTAAACGACACTCTGCCTTTTACTTCAACCTTTGAATGCAATTTTTTTTAGGGGGTTGATTTCTACAGAGCATCGAAAACTAAAGAGATCAAGGCAGTAAGCAACTTTGGATAACATGATTTTTTACCATCTTGGCTTTTCCTTTCATATTTGACTATTCTGATGTTACGCTCGAGAGAATATCCTGTTTGCACATCCTTGCAAGGGAGATGTAATTCATGTGTTCAAGGGAGATGTATGAAACCTGAAAGCAATTTCATGCAGTATTGGATTCCTTTTACTTGATTATAGAAGCCATTTGCAGGTACATGCTGTCATTTCCTTTGGATAGCAATATTACCTTCAAAGATCCTACAGAGACTGTACAAAGCCGTGATAAATTTCGAGATTAGTTGTTTGAAAGTAGTAGTTTTCTGTTTTGCTTTGTAGTGTATGTGATAAGTAGTAGTTTTCTGTTTTACTTTGTAGCCTAAATTCGTAGGTTCATGAGCCAGTGGATCATTTTAAGAACAATATACCACGATATTGAATACTAGCAGTATGCAGAGTTATTTTTAAAGATGATAACAGGACCCTGCATCAAGCAGTCCCAAAAAGTACTAAGAGTCTCTGTGCATGAAATTTCTTTGCATTAAAATAGGTATCCTTTTATAAAGGGAATGCATGCTGCCACTTGTTCTAGGTAGAGGTTTTAGCGACACTTCTAGACAGTAAATGACGATGTTTTTAAAACCCCTTATCCATGAAGCACAAAACAAAGGTGCAATTGATGAATTCAACTCGTTCTGTGCTATGTCCCCTGTGAACGTGATCCTTGAAGCATAAATGCCTTTCAGGATCCGAGTGCATATTTAATCTCCTCATGTTGCATCGCAGTGTATTGAAAGTTCCAAAGTGTATGATTTGGATTTTGAGCTGGTAGTTCCCCATAATTAGCATACTATGCTTCGAACATTTTCTATAGTCACCTCTTCGAATAATTTATCATGTTTTTTCAACTAAGAGTGTCTATCTGGCCCTTTTGCCTTCTTCGTTTGTACGGAAGTTATAAAGCTTCACAGTTTCTGAGTGATATGTCTTCAAGATAAGGACCACCTTGGCTTTTTCAAGGCCAAGCACTACAGTAGTCTTGCCTTTCCATAGCTGATGCCTTTGACAGTTAGATGTAGAAATCCAGATTGACGCAGTAGATATGAAAAGTTTTACTGTGTATTTGGGCCTATCCTCTGATTTATGAAGGAAATGACACACTGAGAAATTATCATATTCAGGCTAATAGACTTATTTTTACAAATAAGGCATGTCTGCTACCCAAATACCCATGGCCGAAATGGTTTTTTGGTGGAACATAAAATATTTTCGATGCAGAGAGCTAGCTTAGTTTTTATCAACTTAAGATTTGAGAATAAGAATCAACAGAGGAGCATTTAAAAGATCACACTTCTATTTTATTTTTGCAGTTTCTTAAAGAATTTATCAAAACCCAAGCCTTTCACCACTTCACAAAGCTCTATGGAAACGAATCAAGCAGTAAAGGAGGTTTGTATCTCGCATCTCAACGCAGCTCAATAGATTTGAATGTTTTTTAGGGAAATTCTCCTACAATCGCAAACTTTTTCAACATGCTCTATGTGATTTATTGCTATAGTCTTTCCCAGGGCCACCGAGAAGAAGCGGGGGCAGATTGCCCCCAGGACCTCAAAGTTCAAGACGTTTTATAATACCCAATGCTTCAAGTTATGGAAGGCCTCATGCAGTAAACCAGTAGTAATTTTGCAAAGTTAATTTGCAGACCTAGAAGAGTTTCTGCTCGCTTCGCTCGCAAAGGGCCTCGCCTTTCTCTCTTACTCCGGGAGCCTTCAAATTCTCTCCGCACTCATAATCTATCGTACACACAATTTATGAGAATTTAATAGGGTTTTCTCGGAAATTTGTTAGAAACATATTTGTGAAAGAAGCTACAGTTCAGTGGCAACTGTCACTAATCTGTGTGTTATTTTTCATGAGAATTTTGATAACAGTTACTTCAAAGTAGAAAATGGACACTAAAGGAAGTATTTATGATATGTCAAAGTTTTTTTGCTTCAACTTGGCTAGAACTTGCTTGGTATACATTCTATTCATCCTAGGTTTATTTCAAGAAAAGTTACATGAGTGGCAATTGTCAAGGTGGATTTCTCTTAGTACTTTCATACTCTTTGTGAAGACATTACTGTAATATACCAGTATGGTATCTTGGATATGGACAAAATGTTTTATTGACTTTATCATGCCTTGTCACCAGATTTTTATAGTCTTGAGCACAACATTCCCAATCTCGGTACACTTTATTGGAGGGACTGTTTTCGATTCATGGTACTTTCAGGATATATTGGTGATTGCGATACCTTTTTAGAAATTTGCAATATAAATGAGAATAATATACGATTTGTAAACAAATCTCAGTCAGAATTTGCTTTGTATTGCTATGGATGTCTGAGAAGAAGATTTTGGTGCTGCAAGTGGCAAATTAGTTTTCATAAAATGATCATTCTTGCTATTTAATTCATCTTAATTTTAAATTTCATCTACTGTTTTTTGTAGGAAAAGCAAAGGAAGTGAAAGTGGTTAGTTTCCGTCAATTTTTGCCTTTTTGATCCCTCCATTATTCTGTCAATGGCTTTCATGAAAACCATGGAGTAATTTGGAATAAACAATTTAACTATGGACTTTCTTTTCAGCAATTCTATAAACCACCCCAATTATCTTTGGTATCGCTGCCTACGCATCAAAGGTTAAACGAACTTTAAAGTCTAAGCTGCACATTATCAATGCGTCTGTGTTTTTCTAACAGGTTACTCTTTGACCCGATCACAGAATTCGCTTGTTGATCCTAAAAACATATATTGCGTCATTTTCAACAACTTGCAGTTATTATCTTTTGTTTTTATGCATTATCTTCATTGCTTTTCTCATGTGAAGATGGCTTATGTGTCATATTATCGTGTACATTTGCCTTTATTTAGCACTTTGCATAGTATCGATGCTCGCTGCTGTTAGAAGTAAAATACCTGTACTGGTTTTCTTGATTAGACTATCGGACTATCGTTTAATGCATTTTCTCTACTTTTTAGCTTGGAATAAATTTAAAGGCAAGCTTAGGGTTGGCCACAGGTGAAAGTTAATTTGAATTTTGATTCAATCACTGGGAGAAGAAAATAATATGTAAATTCACCGGTAAATCCGGACGGTCTGTTTTGCTCCTTTATGAAAGGAAACCAAGGATGTAATTATTTAATATTTGTATGTATTATCTCCGATGTCAGTGAAAGTACATATTACTTATATTCAAATTATCAATTTTTTAATTATTTTAAAATATTTAATTCATGTTTTTAACTATAAATAGATATGTTGAAATATATGCAACATTTATTGTGGCGCATGCCATTGAAATCGAGTCGTAGGCTTTTTAAGAAGAGCTAAAGTAACATTTCGAATGTAGACAAATGGAATGGAATAGCGTGGAAATTTTTACCACAAGGTTGAAAGTACATTGGGCAAGGAGAGAATCACATAAAATCCCGGTTATGTTGATTACTTCTTAGTAGTTTGCTTTGTTTACTGTTATTTCCTTAAGAATAAGAGTATTATGTCCATTCCAAATTACTTTATGACGCCATGCAAGAAGACAGGGTCTTATGCCTTGCATTTGCCTTCAATTCAATCATTCGAACTCTACCTTTTGCTCTTATACACAATCATACTATTTTGGAAATAAAGCAGCTCATGACCGAAGGCCACCCAAACGCAGCTGGGATTCTTCAATAGAATCGCAAGTAGTATCCTACAAACACCATGTTATACATTACTATACCACACTATGCACACTAAACTATGTTATGGTATATTATGCTATGTTATGATCTCCTATGTTAAGCCTTGCTGTGCTACACTATTTTTGCAAGCTATGCAGCCACTAGCATTCGATGAATTATTAGTTTCACGTCGATAGTTAAAGAATTTTCTGATCAAATATCTTATAGCTTTCTTGTATGATTTTTTAAATTGTGTTTTTAGGTCTGCTAGTTTTTTTACACCATTTGTATTTTCAGTTGTATTTTTACTCTTGCCTTGCAGTGAATATATTATATTTGAATATATTATATACATATGGCTATTACTTGTTCACCTTTTCTCATGGAATTGGCTGCAAATATCTCTCTATTCATCTTGCCAATGATTTATTTTGGAGAAATGAGAAAAGTGCAGCACATGGAAAGTCTTTAATACTTGTGTGTTACTGTCGTTGTGTTGTTTGTCCTTTACCGCTGTCTTTAGCAAAAGCCAGTTGATTATTATCCGTTTCGTGTTCTCAAGAACGATACCTCCTCCACTCAAGATGTTTGAGGATGACCCTGACATGCATAGACAGCTAGATAATTATAATTTTTAAAATAGTTATTAATCATAAAGTATTTATTGTAAATAATAATGGAAATAATTATTTTGGAAGAAATCAATGCCCTAAGGGGCAAAAGTTTTCCGCATACTTTATACGTTTTCATTTTTGCAAAAGTAGTGCGGAACATATCTCTTGATTAAATGGGGGCTAGGATTGCTTAAAGATCCTTATGTCACTGCCTCAGTGTAATGCACAAGTTCCTCTTACATCAAAGTCCCTATTCTACGCTTTTTAGGCAATACCAAAACTTTCACTCTCATGCAGCTTTCTTGGACGTACATACCCTCGTTTTGAAGTTTAATGGCGGTGGCAGAATCAATGTAGTTTCTCAATGCATGTACAACCTTGCAAGAGTGTGACATCACAAATTCACAGAAAACCATGAAAATGACAAAGTTATTGAGTAGTGAAGAATCAGGGAATACTCACATAAGGCGTTAGAAACTCACATTACAGAAACTTACTTGAAATCACAGAAAGGTGTTGTAATGATAAAAGCAGCAAAAATCAAGAACACTGTTTTGAGATTTGGCTTGATCCAAGGGGGCCCTATATAGAAACTCCCTGTAAAACTACATTCAGAAAGCAAAAACAAAAAAGGTCACTTTAAACACCAACACATTTATCAACTGTTGCCAAGAGTGCTCCATTGCAGTGTAGATAGTTGCACCTGCTTTGTTTGTGAGAGTACCTCTGCAATGCATATTCACAAAAGCCAGGGGCGAAGCTAAGGAAATTGCTAGGGGGTTGAGAACCTTATTTGGCTGACAAAGCAGACTTCTTTTGAGTACAAGCTTTTTCATAAGAAAAATGTTTATAAGAAAATTAGGCTCAAATGGCCAAATGGAGTTTAAATCCAAGGATACAAGATTAATTAAGAAAGGAAAACCCATTTCAGCCAGTTTATTTCTTAAAAAAGTTAAGAAAATTTTAAGAAGATCGCAGGCTCTATTTCGGGAAAAGTTAAGAAAACTTCTCGCAGTTCAGTTCAAAGTTCATTTCGCAGTGTAAAGCAAAGCTCATTTCTTTAAATAAGTTTAGTAGTACTCTTATTGCATGATCTTCAACATTAGGTATGTCAGTTTTCTGATTTGGTTTTCAGTGTTTTTCTTCCTGGCTCCCATACGTAAATATTGTCCAACATACTAATATTATTTTCGACGTCCACTCAGGGGCGGCTCCAGCTGGAGAAATCCGGGGGCATGGCCCCTGAACGTAGGGTAGAAGAAATGGGATCTGGGGACCACACCCTTTTACCCTAAGAAAACACCCCTTTTGAGCACAGAGATTGGTCCTATGTAAATGAACGAGCAAAAATGAAGGAGAGCAAGCAAAGTGAAAGAGAAATAAAAGTACAGGACGATATCACAACGGAAAGTACAAATTTAAGATCTCCATTAACATTTAGAAACTTACTGTATGTTGTTGCTTACATGAAAGCCAAAAGACACGAGGAAAGCTAGAGAGACGTTTCGTGTAAGTTAATGTACAGCAACAGTCTAGAAATATCATGCTCATTCCTTGTACATCTTCCTAATTCGCAAGAATTTGCAGTAAACAATATATTCAAAATTTTATACCTTTCTAGAAAATTGAGGGCCAACGAAGGGAGTCTAGAAAATATCTGGGGGGTCGTGCCCCCCCCGTAGAACCGCCACTGCGTCGACTTTGACAATTGTTGAGAGTGAAGACGAAAGCTCGTAAAAGTTGTTAATCATATCTATTAGTAAACCCCTGTTTATGTAGCCTTTTCCAATCTACTTTAAGACACCCTTGAAAATCAGCTGTTCTGAAGGCTAGCCCTTTATATAAAACAAATCTTTGCCCCTCCTCCGAACAGGGACGGCCATGACCCTCCCACTTTCTTAGCTATTTATGCAATAGTACTCCTTCCCTTACAAACCCAAGAGTGATCCCTCCAGATCTAAATGTGCCCCTTCCACGTTCAAAAGTGCTCTTTTCGCGTAATTTTTTCCCCATGTTCACGTAAACTGAGACTCAGAACAAAGTTTATAATCACGGCTTTCTATGAAGATAATTGTAAAACGTTTTCACAACTGTGTATTAATCTAAAGAGCAGTGTTTTAGGCACTCCAAGGTCGACAACTTTAATTCCTACCTGAATACAGTATGAACATACTTTGGTATACTTTTAATTAAGAGATTTGAATCCTTTTAGGCGTAGTCATTGGCTCCTATTATGACCTGCCCTCTCTTCTCCCATAGCGTCTCCTATCATTGAACTATATACAGTTGAACCTCGATAAGTCGACTACCGTCTAAGTCGAACGCCTCCGATCTCATCTCGAACATTTTCTCATTTCCTTTGGTTTTGGGATATGTTTTACGTACAGAAAATACCCGGATAGGTCGAACTCCGGATAAGTCGAGTAACTCGATAAGTTCAACAAATTGCTAACTCCTTTCAACAAATAACTCGGCTTAAGACGAGCAAAGTCAGTAAAGTCAAACACAATGCTGTCAAAAAGTCATGTCAGCAATCTTGATCAACATTTCATCAATTTATCTTAATAGCTAAATACTAGGTATCTTGTTGCTCAGTTAAGACATCACGAAATCCCCGCAATCTTCAAAAGTTTGAAGGTCATGCAGATTTCTTGACAAGTTTTCAATTCAAGGTGAGATGGGTTGGGTAAAGGCATTGAAATACTTTCCAATGTTGACAAATGAGATTGTTGACAATCAACTTTTCAAAGGATCGAGTACTGTCCCCATAGTATCAACTGGACCGAAAGCGTTTAGGAACAAGAAGCAAGGATGTCGCTTGTGTAAAGAGGGTTACGTTAGGAACATTTTCGTGAAGCCAAATGTGGTCCGCCCAATTTAAGCTGTTCCTTATGAAATCGAAAGTGCATGCATTAATGAAGAACATTTAATATACAGTTTATTTTCAACTAGATCTGGTCAATGGTGAAGTCATGGAAGCAAAGTGCAATAGTAAAGCTGGCCAAGGAGGTTGCTGCAAACACGTTGCTTCCCTTCTCTACACCCTGTTAGACTTTGCCAAAATGGATCTCAAGCAAATATCAGCTGATACAGGTACCCAAGTTGCACAGAAATAGCATGTTTCATCATCTGCTAATATGACACTGACAAAAGCTCTCAAATTTTCCGGTTTGTTATTTGAGAAGGCAGAAGATGGAAAGAATTGCAAAAGGCCTATTGTCAGTGGGGAAAGTGATTTTTGTGCCACACCATCATTTGCAGTTCATGTCAGAGAAGAAAAATTCCAGGGTCTTGCAAACATCCTTAGAAAATCTGGCAAGGCAAACCTCTTTTGTAGAGCAGTGAATCAAACAATTGCATGCCATCATTGTGTTTTGAAACATCATGTGCCAGGAAACCTGTCTTAAAAGCTGTTTTTCACTACTTTTCCAATCAGGGAAAGAGTAAAATGAAAGGTAAGTCTGCTTTTTTGCTACTGTTAAAGCATCCCGGAACGCAGCACAAGTATCCACCACAACCTCCAGGCCTCTTCTTTCTGGGCCTACTGTCTTCATCACCAATGACTTTCTCTAGGATTTCTCCTACAGCATTTTCTTCTTCAGACGTGTTCCCCGTGCCAGAGTTTTGAAAAAACCAGGGCTGCGATCTACGTTCAAAATATGACTTGAATTGTTAACATTGTCCATGATTTTCCAGCATTAAGAAATATAAAAGCAAAACAAATGATTTCCCGCTGTAGCTACGAATGCGTGACCAAAAGTCCATACATGCGTTGTGAGCCGCGGCCCAAATGACGTAGCTAGTTGACAGTAGTTCAAGATTGCCACTGTAAGTCACGTGCCACCTGTGTTGTTTTCTAGCTATTCCAGTCCAAAACGGAGTTTGTTTAGACATGGATGCGGAGGGTGCTTCGATAAACAAATTAACTGAGGACAGCTATAATGCTGCTAGTAATGTTGAGGGATCCAGAGACTACCTCGAAGTAAATCAAAATGCAGAAAGTTGCCGCAGTAGCTTGAGAAATTTGGTGGAGTCAAAAGATGAACACGAGGAAGAGACCAGCTTGAATATAGGCCTATCACCTAAAAGATGGGTAACTTTGTTCCTGTTTTCCATGATAACTATGGCAAATGCTGCCTTGTGGATAACTATTCCTTCTATTAGTAACATTGCGATGGCGTATTACGATGTTGATGCAATCATTGTAGATTGGTTTTCGATGTCCTTTCTCCTTGGGTACGCAATATTTGCTATGCCTGCTTCAGCTTTCACGGAAAAGTTTGGAGTTAAAGCCTGTCTTCTCACAGCAGCGTCATTGAATGGTATAGCTGGTAGTCTTAGGTATGCTGGTTTCGAAAGAAACCGATTTTATTGTATTGCAGTAGGGCAATTTTTTGCAGCAATTGGGTCTGCTTTTGTGCTTCAAGTCCCCCCGAAGTTAGCAGCAGTTTGGTTCGGTGAACGGGAAAGAGCAACAGCTACATCTATAGGCGTTCTAATGAATCTATTTGGGGTTGCTGTGGGGTTTATCCAGCCAACAAGTATAGTTGATGATTCACATGATATGGATATCGTACGGGATGGAATGTATAAGCTGCTCTCCTCGCAAGCATGGTTTTGCCTTGCTACTCTGTGCTTATCATACCTGATCATAGATGAAAGACCACCGATGCCTCCTTCGAAATCAGAAGCACTAAGAGACCAGGCCTCAGGAGTATTTGACCATTATTCTGTTGGAGAATCGATGAGAATGCTTTTCAAAAGCAGAGATTTTATTTTGACATCTCAAGCATTTGGCATAATGTTTGGTATGCTCACTGCTTTAACCACGTTGCTAGACCAAGCTACAAAGCTACAATATTCGTTTGTCTCTAACTTCAAGATTGGTATGATGGGATTTGTTGGCACAATTTTAGGGACTGTCTCAACTCTGTTTGTTGGATTACTCATTGACAGATTTCCAAGATACAAAGAAGTAGCTGTTGTATTATCAGTTTCTTCAGTTTTAAGTACAGCAGGATTTTCTGTACTACTTTTGTATTTTCATAACTTCACTGCATTGTTTTTGCTTTTCTGTTTATTTAACATTGCACTCATACCATTCTTGAGTAGTGGTCTAGCCCAAATAGCAGAAATTACTTATCCAGTATCAGAAGAACTCTCATCAACCATTCCCCTTATTTTAGGAAATTTCTATGGATTTGTCTCAACCTATGCTTTTGGCCAGTTACTTGACCATGGCCTCCTTCAGCTTGCTTGTGCTCTGATTACTGGCTTTCTTGGGGTAGCCATGGTTTTGCTTTTCATTGCCAAGGTACCCAGAAATAGAACAATGGCAGAACATGGCTAATTGTTTCACTCTTTGTTAACATGGAACTATTAACATTACCTATCCATTAGTCCATTTTAAAAAATAGTTTCAATGGTATGCTTTTTAGAGAAATGACATAAAATTTTGTACAAAGTATCATACCTGTAACATTGTGCCAGAGGTTTCTACTTAAGAGACCTTTGGCGCAATGCTACAGGTATGATACTTTGGACATAATTTGGCAAATTTATTATGACATTAAGTTCCTCATTTGTGCGTGCTGGCATTCTCCCAAGTTTTATTAGAATATTGTGACAGAGGAACAAATTGTAATTTCCAAATAATCCTTGTTTCACCCACCATATACATTTTTTGATGTGAAGCTCAGGGTAGATGTCCTTGGTGTCTCTTATTATTTATCTCTACATCATAGCTACCAAAATATTTGTGATGGTTATTTTTGCCATTAGTAACTTTTAAAAATATTTTTTTATGCATTCTTTTTAGCAGGAGGGTGCCAAAAGACTTTAAAATGAGGTTATGTGGAGTGTTCCACCCCTACACATACATTTTTTTACTCCCTTCCCTTGCTCTTTAATGGGTAAGTTGGGAGAGACCATAGATTATGCATACTTCTCTCTTGATATTTTGAAAAAATATTTTTTAACCTGCTATTCTATGGTATGAATTTAAATAATTCCAAATGATGGGTTGCATTCAGCAGGGAACCAAAAAGAATTATTACAATTTGTCCCTTGTTTTCTGATCAATCCTCATGCCTGTGCTGCAAAATGAACATCAGTATTGCAGTCTTTGTGCTAGCATGTTAAACCCTAACGTCAATATAAATCATAGAGATTGCTTAGCAGGATCATGATTTTCCAGTGAATTACAGAATTCTGTGTGAGTGGGATAATTTGATGTTTTAAGTAAATATAATGGCACAGTTAGCTAAATTTGTGTAGAATAAGCACAATTTCGAGGAAAAATTGAGACCATACTAAAAGAGGCAACTTGTGAAGAGGAGCTTTACTTGCCTGAAATATACATACCTCTAGTGCACCCCCTGCTGCTCTCCCTAGTACACCCCTATCCCTGGTACTCTCTCATCAAGGATTTGGCATTCTAGTGGTCATTGACCATGTCATCTCTCCAATACAAAGTATATGGATAAGAATCAAGCCAAATAGAGCTTGCCCAATGTTTACTTTGGCCTGCTACTTTAGTAAGACAGGAAGAAAGATACCTTAGAGCAGGTATAATGAACCTTTTCTTAGTAGTAACCACTATTTGATTTTATAAGACTTATTATGCATGACAATCTGAAATTTTTAATTCTATACATTACCCTTGTGTTATTTCTATTGATATCAGGTTGCTGTTTACAGTAAATTGAAAATATAGAAATGTAGATTTTTGTATAGTGATATAAGTATTTGAATCTTCTTTAGACTTTTGTTGTACTTTCGAGAATTCTTTCGAAATTCTGAGTAAATCTTAGAAGATTTTAACTGTATTGCTTGACACCAGTGGCAATTTCAGAGAGGTGCGGAGGTAACCGCTTGCATGAAGTAGGGCAGTGAAATAGATACATGATACTTTCATAAGTATGTCCCAACATAGTATTTTAAAGTTACTTTACGAAAGGGTGCATAAACAGTGTCTCCTATTGCTTTGTTGTATCTGGCACATGGTTCAATGCAGGTTTATGTGAGTGGGTTTTCAGTCCCATTCCTAATTATATGAAATATACTTTATGCCACGTTATTGAAGAGACTGGCAATATGGAACATATTTCTCAGTGGTCATTGACCAGGTTTTGATAGAACCCCCGGGTTTCGCTTAGTTTCAGTAGTTCGGCGGTTTGGTGTCACAATCTGCTTGGCCAGTTGGTGCGTTAGTACATTATATAGTCATATACATGTGTTTCGAATTTAAAGAAAATGCATATTTTATCTTTCCAACTACGAAAGGTCAGTGAATGCAAGTATGGAGCATGTGAGGTTCAGTACCTCCAGCAAATGAATCACTTCTTGGGAATTGCAGGTGAATTGTAAACTAGGAGAGCCACGAAGATATACATGACGAGTTCCTCATTTTGAAAAACATGATGCTTTTGTTCATATTTATTAACTGATGATCAGACGCATTGTCTTGAAACGTTGTGTCTTCTGCTTAGTATTCCACTGTTATGTCTTTTGTAATTCTAGTAGTTCAGGTTATGTCGCAAAAAAGAAAAAGAAGTATCCATCACAATCATGTTTTTCGCCATGGCTCTCCTACTGAAATATGTCTGAACTTTGGAGAAATGTCCATTGTTATTTCACCAGTCTCCAGGGGCGTAGCCATAGGGGGTGCTGTACTCCCCAATACTTGTAATAGGACTGGTAACTAGCATAATTGGCATAATATAACAACCTCGTGATTAAATGCACGTAACTGTAGATAGCACAAATTGATTTAGAAATTGAATTATATGCAATAACAAAGAATGGACGTTTATTCTCGATCCCGTTCTACGATGCCAATTACATCTGGCGTAGGACCCATTATGTCCAACGAAGAAACTGTTAGGATTCTCAATGGCTTAGCCCATGTTGTAAAAGAGTAAGTCACCGCCAGCAAGGCTGGAGGAGACGAAAGTGCATCCCTCGCCACCGATGTTGAAGATGTAACGGATTTTTTTTGGCAATCCCGCTTCATCTTCTGGTCTTCGATTACCAAATCTTGTGCTCATCAACGTTGTACTGCTAATGAAACTGATGGAAAGTCATATTTGTTCGAAGTTGGGCTCAAACGAGGTCTTTTTGTCAGGAAATTGGGGGTGTGCACCCTACCAACAAATTGGGGTTGTCATTCTTTCCTTATTTTTTATATTCTAATTTTATAGCAATTACTATAGTATGGTATGGAACAGCAAAAGATACCCTAGAGTAGGATCAAACTAGGAGGAAGAATAGCAATTGCACTGTTATATTCATTGAGCATCAGATCAGAAAACTACATTTCAAGCAAAAGTAAACACACCAACTTCATATTTTTATATATGTGCAACATGAAAATGATATAAAAAGCATCTGGTGCATGAACAGAACTGCAGCAAGTTCAAGCATGGTATTGTAGTGAAAATCCCTTTGGACCGCGTAGCTTAGAAATCCACGTACAAGAAAACGCCAGTATATATTTAGAAAATTTATAACTCATAGATAAATCGTATTCTTCTCTATGCCGTCCTCTCTCTATCCTAAAAATCTGAAGACGTTCTCCATATTTATACATTTAACTATAATCCTTAACTATGGCAATAGCAAACATGAACAAA